>KZ651898.1:279650-291055 GCA_001010745.2 Gerris buenoi
CTGTCGTCTGTCGTCGGCGCAGACGAGTGGAGCCTAAACTACTGAGCCGATTTTGACGACATTTGGCATACGTGTTGAGAAAAATCATACCCCGAGGCGAAATCGAGAAAGGAATTTAATTTTAGCTCCAAATTTGGGGGCGCAACCCCTCAAAAACTCTGGAAAAACGAGAAAAAGAATTATTTCTCAAAAACGGTTTCGACGATTTTGATTAAAAAATTCTCAAATGTAGCCCATTTAAATACGGATCTAACCATATAAGCCGTTTTCCCCGGAGAAATCTAGTTCCTGAGTAAATAGCTTTAAACGGGGTCGGAAAGAGGCCGCGTTCGATTCCCCGCCGAGGAGAAGTTATTTTTACTCATAAATTCGGACATAATGTTCAATAATAATAATAAAGAAATAATGGTCGATAGTAGTTATTGATGCCTATTCAAAAATATACAAATGTTTTTGAGTCTTTTACGTCCTGTTTGACAAATATTAAGTACAATGATTTATTTATAAAAAATTAATACTGGAAACATTATTATTCGTTTTAACATTACTTGTTTTCCATCTATTCCATAACCCAATGGGCTAATTAATTAATAATAATCATAAAGTTCAGATAAACATTGATTTGATAAAAGTAATGCTCATTGAAATGTATCTTGTATTTCTACTTTTTGCATTTTGATGAAATCGATTCTCAGATTTGACTATATAAAAGCCTCAGTTCTGTTGTAACGATACTTAAAATTCTCGTACGCTTAAAAATTCCATATACCCGCTGTTGTATATAGGACAATATTCAATAACGAATATTTCTTAGGCTTTTTGTTCTTTGTTGCCACTGTCTAAGCTTAAGTAAGATTAAAATTACGTCTCTGTTCGGCAACGTCCATACCATGCTGAATACACCGGTTCTCGTCCGATCACCGAAGTTAAGCAGCATCGGGCGTGGTCAGTACTTGGATGGGTGACCGCCTGGGAACACCACGTGACGTTGGCACTCCTTTTGCCTTTTTCTGTTTTAAGGATATTTTTTCTTCCAGTTTCTTTTAATTAGTAGTACCCACCCACCATTTACACCTATTAATTTGACAAATATCTTAAGTGGAGACTAAGGTTTATTATACTTAAGACGAGTTATAGGTATAAAATTCTATGTTACGTGAGTCCCGTACACGTTTTGAGGTCCCCTGAGTCCGAAAAAGTGGTTTTTAAAAAATGTCTGTCTGTCGTCTGTCGTCGGCGCAGACGAGTGGAGCCTAAACTACTGAGCCGATTTTGACGACATTTGGCATACGTGTTGAGAAAAATCATACCCCGAGGCGAAATCGAGAAAGGAATTTAATTTTAGCTCCAAATTTGGGGGCGCAACCCCGAAATTTTAAAATGTAACAGGACTTAAAAGGTGCTTAGCAGCTGATAATTTGAAAATAAATGAGTGGTTCTGAAAGGTTCTTTTATGCTCTTTAAAATTGCTCCTTACCCTGATTTCTCTATTTCATTTAGTTTTTGAGATATTTGGCATTTTTTGAAAATTTTCGTGAAACACTTAAAAAAAAGAGATAAATCGATATCTCGAGAACTATTGAGAAATGGGCATATGGGTTATGAGGTACCAGTTTATGAGGTACCATGTCGAGATGCCCTGGAGTATATATTGGAGAAACCAGGCACACATAAAGATACCGACAAAAACAACATAAAAACACTTTGAAGGCGAGAGATGAAAAATTGGAATGGAAATCCATTCCAAACAATTGAATGAATGAATATACCATTTATTAATCTGTAATATTTTATAACAAATAGTATTCTTCTATTTTTGTCATAAGATTAAATAATTAATAAGATAATAATTAATAAGGTTAGTTGAATGCATATACATTTTGCTTAACTAATATTCTAACATATATAATAAAAATATTGTTTATAAAAGTATAAGCAAAGTAGTTAATTCGTTTATAACCATAATTCAATAATAAATAACTTAAATGATCTGCACATAACACTATAATTTGCATGCATATACAATTTATGTACTTAACTATTTTTTTTACATATAATATATCATGCACGATTAATAACAATTTACAAGGAAAATTCTTACTTTGTATGATAGTAACCTAATTTAATACTAAATAACTTAACTATCTTGATAATTTATCATTTATTTATTTGTTTTTGATACCATTATATTATTTATTTCTTATTATTTATCCATTTTACTAAATCCATTTTAATTTTATAATTCATTTATTTATTTATCCTTTTAATTTCATGTAATAATATACTATTGTCAAATTTAAAACATAATTTTGTTTATTCTTGTGTTGATTACTCCTCAGCATATACTATCTGCATTCTTCTCATTCTAATCTATCCATTGCCACTCTTTTCCACATAACACTACCACAACAAATTGTTATAATTTTTACCTCAATAAAAGTATCAATTTAGCAAAATGTAGATATAGAGCGCAGACGGACTAAATTAATCTGGGGCTACTTCCAACAAACCATCTAAATTTTATAATAATCAGATGAGTAAGTATGAGTACTTAACGAAGAACTATATCTCATATCTCATGGAGTATGACTTCGACATCGCTTCCCGCCCCTCCATAGGTGCACCCGCCGCACCTTTAATGTAATTTTATGTTTTGCTGCCTATAGTTTATTCTCTTATTATTGTATTATTACATGTTTATTTGATTATTTATAGACTTTATTATATTGCAAGTTAGACATGGAGATGAAATAATATCACTTAAGCTATGCTTTTGCGTCAAAGTGTTAATAATTTTATCTATTCGGAATCGCAGCTTGTTGCATTTGTGCACAGATATGAATTTTTCATCGCGCATCTATAGACCGAACGAATATTCAACTCTATTAGTATTATATTCAATCTCGAATATTCAACTCTATATAGTATATTAATTCAACTCTTGTTTAGTAATCCCCTCTTCAGTTAACGAAAACGTAATAAATTTAGTTTTCATTATGTTTAATGACAGTTTATTATAATCCAGCCATTTTTTTTTTCAGATAACTAACAGAAAGCCAGGAGACGTCATGGAACAATGCAACAGTGTAATCAGCAGGCACTACAGTACTAACGTTAAACGCCTTATTATCAATAAATAAATAATTTCCNATTTCATTTAGTTTTTGAGATATTTGGCATTTTTTGAAAATTTTCGTGAAACACTTAAAAAAAAGAGATAAATCGATATCTCGAGAACTATTGAGAAATGGGCATATGGGTTATGAGGTACCAGTTTATGAGGTACCATGTCGAGATGCCCTGGAGTATATATTGGAGAAACCAGGCACACATAAAGATACCGACAAAAACAACATAAAAACACTTTGAAAGCGAGAGATGAAAAATTGGAATGGAAATCCATTCCAAACAATTGAATGAATGAATATACCATTTATTAATCTGTAATATTTTATAACAAATAGTATTCTTCTATTTTTGTCATAAGATTAAATAATTAATAAGATAATAATTAATAAGGTTAGTTGAATGCATATACATTTTGCTTAACTAATATTCTAACATATATAATAAAAATATTGTTTATAAAAGTATAAGCAAAGTAGTTAATTCGTTTATAACCATAATTCAATAATAAATAACTTAAATGATCTGCACATAACACTATAATTTGCATGCATATACAATTTATGTACTTAACTATTTTTTTTACATATAATATATCATGCACGATTAATAACAATTTACAAGGAAAATTCTTACTTTGTATGATAGTAACCTAATTTAATACTAAATAACTTAACTATCTTGATAATTTATCATTTATTTATTTGTTTTTGATACCATTATATTATTTATTTCTTATTATTTATCCATTTTACTAAATCCATTTTAATTTTATAATTCATTTATTTATTTATCCTTTTAATTTCATGTAATAATATACTATTGTCAAATTTAAAACATAATTTTGTTTATTCTTGTGTTGATTACTCCTCAGCATATACTATCTGCATTCTTCTCATTCTAATCTATCCATTGCCACTCTTTTCCACATAACACTACCACAACAAATTGTTATAATTTTTACCTCAATAAAAGTATCAATTTAGCAAAATGTAGATATAGAGCGCAGACGGACTAAATTAATCTGGGGCTACTTCCAACAAACCATCTAAATTTTATAATAATCAGATGAGTAAGTATGAGTACTTAACGAAGAACTATATCTCATATCTCATGGAGTATGACTTCGACATCGCTTCCCGCCCCTCCATAGGTGCACCCGCCGCACCTTTAATGTAATTTTATGTTTTGCTGCCTATAGTTTATTCTCTTATTATTGTATTATTACATGTTTATTNACATCAATAGTATTTTAAACATTATCACACCAAATATATAATTATAATTTAAAATATAAATTTTTATTAATAATTTAATGTGATACACCCTTGTAATTCTGAATATAAGTTCTAGATGACTATGAGATGTAAAAAATTGTAGATAAATAATTCGTACATAAATGATTAATAATTAAACATTTTTTTATACCTCTTTAGCCATCTAGAACATATATTCAATTTTATTTTACCGTTTCAAAAAAATGGTGATAAATAAAGTGAGAGGGTCTCGGTTTCAAATACATGTTTGGCCGTCATCTTGAATCAAAATGGCAAATTAGCAAATCCTTTCGAACACGTGGGGATCAGCCACATTAAGTCTACTTCTGGATCACGAGGGTGAAACATATTTCACCCCTCTAGGATTCGAACCACGACGTATCGGGAATATATTAGCTGCTGACGGATAGCTTTGTCAGGTCTCCTTCTTCCTCTGGTTGGATCCTTTCTTAACGAATCATTTACTTAGTTCGACGTCTTAACTAGAATCGAGGCACCTGCTGGGATAACTGAGCGTTAAAAAACCACAAGGTAGCCTTTACTGAGGCAGCAGGCCTATAAATGGATGGGTAGAACGTGGTGGGACATTACACTTGGTCGTACGAGTGGATTCATTCAATTGGGTGTATTGATCTCGTTTATCGCCGCCTCACTTTCACTCTTAGAGCAGTAGGAGTAGGAGGAGGAAAAAAGGTGGGGGCGGAGAAGGAAGGAACGACGGCCCGACAGCGGGCTTTAAGGAAAGCGGAGGGGCAACCCGCAGGCTTCACATAATAAAGATAGTTTGTCTGAATGCTCCAGTGAGCTTTTTCATTTGAGAGGTACGATCAAAGTGCGGGGAAGTGTATTAAATGGCAGGAGTTTGCTTGGAGAGACAGAACGTAATAAAATGGTAATTTGTGTTTGTTGCCGCTAATCAAGTATGAAGAAGTGGGGGCCTTAAAGCCGGAGCAGGGGGAGGCAGTGAAACCGCTTTATTTGTAGAGGGCCTGCCTCCTCCTAAAAACTCGGCTTTAATCCACACCCATGCCGTATAATTTAATAAGGTGTACAGTGTACACCGCACCGCTCGCTTCGCGCCCTCCTACTCGCTTTCCTACCCGCTCTCCAATCCCTACAGAACCACCTTACTTAACTTTCTACCTTATCACTCATGTTAAGCCACTTACCCTTTTGTATATTTTAATGGATCGAATGAAACGTGACACGGTGAGACGGCGAAACGGACAGGGGTCTGACATCTGTCCGCTCTATTTACCTTAGGCGTTCCACATACATCCCTCTCAATTTTAAAAATCCCTTATCTAGCACGTCTATTTAGTGTCGTCAAACTAACCCAACACGATTAAAATACTTAATTTTTATTACACCTTTAATAAACCCCGAGTGACTGCATCAATTAAATTCAAAATCATTTTCTCATTAATTTGCATTTTAAATCAAAGATAGCAATTTTCTAACTTTAGAATGTCAAAGGATCCGTGCATACATGGATCTAAGGGCGACGTTTACATCAGGCGATTTAATATTTTGTTTACACTTAAATAAGTAGACAAGTTAATAAATAATAAATTATAATAAGAAATTATGATTACTTATGATGTTGCAATAATCTTAATAAACTAAAAAATAAATAAAAATAAAATTTAAAAAATCAATAAATGGAGAGAATTTTCCAATTTAAAAGTCAAATTGACTCCTCGAGAGTAACTTTATTGTACAAAACCGGTTTTCAAACACTATTTGTCATCTCCACTGGCTGACAAAATGAATCGATTGATTACAAAAATATTTGTATAAAGCTAAAAGTATAAAATTCAAAGATTGATGTAAAAAAAAGAAGAATAAAATAGGAAGTTAATTTTCACTTGAAAAGAATATTAGTTTTAACTATAGTTTAGGTGACTGCTTTCCCGAAAACGGAAGGTTAAAGATAGAAGACAGTACGATGTTACTTAAGAGGGTGGGAATAACCGGTGTGAGGTCTATGGGTGCTTACTTAACCGGCGTGACTCCAAGTCGTGTCTGTGCTCGCTTTGCGTGACTCCTCCTATTTTAAGTAGGACAATATACATTGTGTAGAAAATTAATCGCAGTAAAATAAGTGAGCGGAGCTAACATTAATGGCACATCCAAATCCCAGTCATACCCGTTTCCCCTAATTTAAAAACAAGCCACTTGTGTACCGCTGTTGTATAAATTATTGTTCCTTATAGTATGACTCGAAATATAACTGTTCCTCTGCCACATCAAACCTTACTCCCTTAATACTTTCATTTCTTTGTCACGATTTTGACAGGTTTATTTTTCAACCTCATTTCTTGTGATTAATAAAAGCTGTATTTAACTAAACAATTACCATTATAATAATAGATAAACAGTATTATATGTAGTATACGAGTAATTTCTCTGTTTAGCTCTCAATCAGTTTTACCTCGTAATTATTATATTTAGCTTGATTTGTTTCCAATTACTATTTGTTCCAACTTATTTACAATTACTTTGTTCCAATTACTTATTTTTTAAGCAATACTTCTGTCTTGATTTACAAAGGACATCTAATAATAATAATAATAATAATAATAATAATAATAATAATTATAATAATAGTCATAATAGTCACTTGATTGAGCTCTAATGTCACACATCAGGCATTTTGCTCTGATCTGTAATAGCAGGAAATTTAACTATTTATAAGAGCAGAGCCTCTTCAGGGCCAATATGGGGAAGGCGGCTAAGAAGGTGTTGGACGGTGAAGTTCAAGCCAGTGATCCTGAGTTAGTGATGATGCAGGAGTTTTGGGAGCCCCTGCTGTCTAAAGAATCTACGCCGTACGACGATGGCATAGAAGCAGTTAAACTTCATCAGTACAAGAGTATAGGTGCCCCGATCTTGGTTGACGAGGATGAAAAGATTAATGTGGAGGCCCCTTCCACTGTGGGTGTCGATAACATTCTGACCAGGGAGTGGCACAACGTCCCCCCGGTGTTAAGGGCCATCTTTTACAATCTTGTACTGCTTAGAGGCGGGTTTACTGCAAATATGCTGTTGAGTCGAACAAATTCATTCCGAAGCCGTCGGAATATCACCCAATAAGTATCACTTGTGGTTGTAAGGCAGCTAGATCGGATCTTTGCGCACCGGATCATGAACTCTGATCTCATTGACAGTCGTCAACAGTGTATGGAAGATGGATGTGCGGAAAACATTGCCGTACTAGCGACCATCCTTCAGGACGCAAAGGAAAGGCTAAAAGAACTTAACATGGTTTCCTTAGATGTAGCAAAGGCCTTCAAATCGGTCAGTCACATGGCTATTACAGCAACCTTGTCTAAAGCCGGCCTTCTAAGACGGTTCGTTGAATACATTAACGATGCTTATGCTAATAGCAGTAAGGTCCTACAAATCGGCAAGTATATTTCCAAGCCAATCAGTGTAAGGCAGGGTGTCCGACAGGGAGATCCTTGTCGACTACTATCTTCTGCCTGGTAATGAAGGCTCATCCGGAGTATCCCCCAGGAGATTGGTTACAATCTGGGAGGGGAGAGAGTTAACGCCATCTGCTACGCAGACAACCTTAACCTTGTAGCAGCCACGAGGACGGGCATGCGTGTGGCGCTGCGGTGTGTGGAGGAGATTACCCAAAGACAGGGGCTTGCCTTCAATAAGAAAAAGAGTACTGCGCTTTCTCTAGTCCCCCTAGGCAAGCTCAAAAAGTTTAAGATAGTATCGGAGGACCAGTTCCATCTGTCCATCAGGTTAGACTCATGGAAGAGTGGTGATACTTGGGGGTGAACTTCAGTCCTTTGGGTGTAACAAAAATTACGAAGACCATGATTGTGGATTTCGTCGGCACCCCTGCGTGCACAGCCAGGACTCAAGATCTTGAGATCCTTCTTGATCCCGCGTTTTTACTAAGGCTTATCTTAGCTAAGTGCGACCATACGACGCTTAAGCTTATGGATAAGCGAATTCGGACCGCCATTAGAAAGTGGGTACGACTGCCCCGTGCCGTACTTTCTTGAGTGGTGGGTCTGGGGATACCGTCTTTCTTGACGACCATTCCCGGGCCGATCTTTGCGATCATGTAATCCCTCAGGGATTCGACCTTTTCAGTGGCGAGGGTAGCCTATGACCAGCCGTGGGTCCAAGGTAAAGTGGCGTGGGCTGAGATGTTACTCACGGTTCGGGGCATCCAATATCTAACTGAGGACCAGCGGGAGGCCCTGTGGAAGAATCGACTGTATGACTCTGTGACTCTTCCTCTGAACTGAGGGAGAGTCGCAAGTCAAGCCTTTCCACAGGATGGATAGACGCGAGGTCGTTTGCGATCCCCGCTCGTGATTACATCCAGTTTCACCAGGTCCACATAAACAGTTTGCCCTCGAGAGTGAGGAACTCAAGAGGCCGAAGGGATCATGCCGATCTCAAGTGCCGTACGGGGTATGAGGTTTTAGAGACGAATATATTACGCTTTAGTACAATCGGTTTTACAATATGGCATTATAGCATGGAGAGGAGCATGCCCCATTATACTGAAACCGTTATCAATTATCAAAAAAGCTGTAATAAAAGTAATCTTGAAAAAACCTAAAGATTTCTCTACTGAACAACTTTTCAAAGAAATTCCTGCTTTTGGTATTAAACAGCTAAACAAACAAAAATAGTTCTCCTTAATCAACTTAAATTACCAAGACAACTAATTACACACGGACATGAGACTAGAAAACAGACTAGACGAGACTTTGTTTTACCGAAAACTATCCTCTCTACTCCTCTAACTCTCTCCCATGTTGTCAGAGATATTAAACATCCTAACAATCTAAAAAAATAAAAAAAATAAATAAATAAATAAAAATAAATTATACTTGGGTAAGAAACACCGTCAGTCCAAAATAACACAAGTTTAAACAGAATTTAATTTTTTTTTTATATATATATACAGTCATAAAAGAATATTAAGATATAATAAAAAACATCGATTTAATTAGATCTTTTACTTACTTATTATTAAAACAAATAAGGCAATTATATTTATTTAAATTTGTTATAATTATTGGAAAATATATATTTACTAAAAATTAATCATAATTTGAAAATTTCAGCTGTTATTTGTTATACTTGTTATATTTTCTATATCATATTTTACTTAATTTGTATAGTAAATTTATATTTTATTTTTTCTTTTATATAGATTCACTAAATTATAAAGTGAAATATACGTATGTAATTAAAAATATATATATTCTTGCAGATAAAAAACCAAAAATTATATTTCAATTAGCGGCCGCCCCCTAGTTCAAGCTTTTGCTTTTTGGGGGCGCTCACCACTGATTTTTTATTAATTAAAATGTGATATGATTATATATATTAAGCTTGTAGTACATTTGTAATTTAATTATCATGTAATATTAACATGTTATGCACCTATGTGAGAAATATATTTATTTATTTGGTCATCGTTTTATGTTCCTAATTTCAGCATTTAAAATATGTTGGACTAGAAGCTGATGTATAGAGCAAAGAAAAATTTAATTTAGCAACATTATATCAAACAAAATTAGCTTCAATTTTCTATTCAAGACGCCATCACTCAATTTACCAAATTTCATATCTCTAGGTCAACTGGAAGCTAAGATAATAGAGTGTATCAAAATACAAGATGGTGAATATAATTCGAAATGGCGGTCATGTTGAAGTGAAAGTTAATTTTATTTTATTTTTTTGGTTCCATAAGGAATGGTACACGGTACACTCTATCGATATACTAAATGTCAAATTTCATTGTCAATGGGAAGTAGGAGATTAGTGATAAGTCAGCCAACCACTGCAGTCTTAGTTTTGCGAGTATATATAGATATGTAGATTATATCGTGCAGACTAAGCCGTTAGATGACATGCCTACATAATTTTGTTTCCAAAGCCCTCGTTAAAACTAATCAGGACTGCATTATTAAGACTAAACCCTTAAGAATTGCCTTTTCAAGTGTATTTATTACATTCAAGTATTATTATTTTTAGTTACGATATATAACCATTTTTGAACTAAGTAGAATTTAATTTCATAAAGTTTGCACAAATTTTACTAATCTACGTAGCAAGGTTTAATAGTTTGGTCGTCGTTTATTTATTTCATTTTTTTTAAATATCACGGTCAGTAGGATCCTCTTTTTAGTCGACAATTTCTAATACCGCCACTTATGCCCTAGCTGTAAACCGTCGTGCTATGCACCAAGTGATTATTTTATTTAAAGTAATGTGGAAATAGCGTTTGATGCTCGTCTACCCGCTTTACAAAGGGCTATCCCTCAGTGTCCATTCCGTCATTATAGCTAATACGTCGTTACTTAGACACGTTTTTTCCAAACGGAGCTAATGGGTTTTGATATTACCTTGTTAAAGTAAACACGGATGGTCGTGACACGCATTACTTAGTTCGATAACTTAATAACTTGGGCCAGGTTGCTATCAGAACCAGGCAGGTCGTTTGTTTCAAATCTTCATCCCATATACTACTAGCTTGTCACTATGTAAAGAGAACCGTTTTATCAAGTTCAATTTCTTTCTAAATTCATTTACCCTATTTTCATTTTCCCTTTTATTTCCTTGTAATTTATTTTCTAATTGGCCGATTATCAGAATACCAGAAGGAGGGCCATGTTCAAAAGCAGCGCTCGCAGGTCGCCTGACCCTAGGCCTAGGGTCTCAACAACATGTCTTCCTCCCATTTCGATAACTCTATTATTACAGGGTGTAGCCGCTCAATGCTTCGAGTATTCATGTTGAGGTTCTTAATTGAGGGATACTAGAAGTTACATACAAATACCTAGTAATGGGGCGAAGCAAATTTCCCGAAAAAAATGAATTTACTTTGTAGTCAGTACCGATAAAAAAAAAAGTATCACCCCTCGGGGGGTTCTATAATTCTTGAGGTCTTCCGCCTAAATTTGTTTATATTTTTTTATTTTCATACAGAGCAGGACGAGGAAATAAAAAAACTGT
>KZ651898.1:311453-321528 GCA_001010745.2 Gerris buenoi
ATATATATATATATATATGGTGTGTGTGTGTGTGTGTCTTGTTTCAATAATAATCAATCCTTAATAACATCTTATTTTAATGGCAATATTCTTTTCCTTTAAACATAACGGAGAGTAAGTAAAGGAGGGAAATGGGAAATGTAATAATGAAACTGTTTTTGATTGATGGTTCTAATTTCATTTGAACAATAGACAATCGCGAAAGGGTGGGGGGTATTGTAGAGGAGTTTGCGTAAGAATGGCTTTTTAATAAGACAGAATATGGGGTGGGGTGGTGGATCCGGCAAGAGCCCGTCCAATAAATAACGGATTGAAGAGCGCAAAGCCGTATTGAGCTCCTCTTTTCTCCTCCTTTACCCTTACCTTGTATTAAACTATCCCGTTTCGACTAATAACACTGTAAACTTGTCACAAATAAACAGCGGATTAAAAAAATAATAGAAGTTTATTACTAATTAATAATTAAAATACACCCTAGTATTTTATAAGTAGACATTTTCTTATTGATGGCGGATGAAGTGTATCGCTCTGGAATATTATTATTTATAACAGCGGTAAGAGTGATTTTATATGCATTTGTATTTATTTGGTCATCTAACATGCTATTTATATAGATCTTTCTGCGATGATCCAGGAAGGAAACCTTAAACATGTAGTTTATACTATGTTAAGATGGTTCTGTAGCTATTTAAACTACAGACTATACAGAGTTATACTTAACAATACAAGCTGTTACCTAGAAAGAATACAAGATGCATAAATACAAATTAATTANTCACGTTACTTCCTGTCAAATGTTTACCATGTTACAAGTTAATTTGTTAATTTACCTGTGTTGTTCTAGTATTTAAGTTTTTATTTGTTAACGAACTGATGACGATAGACGTGATGGAACCACTACGTGGTCAAAAATCGTTTCTACTTTTTTTTAAATATTATCAGAAATATGTTCCTAAGTCTTATCTTAGTCTCCTAAGATAAGGTAAGAAAGATCCTTGTTTTTAACAATGTGATATTTTTAATAGTTAGTTGAATTTACGTATCTAGATTTTTAAGAACCTTTAGTAATGAAGAGTTTTTGATGTTTTTAGGCATGAATATGCCCGGGAGAGGGGTAAAATATAGCCATTTTCAAAATTCACCGTAGTTGAATTTCTTTATCATTACCCTTAATCGACCCACACAAAAAACGAAGATTAGAAGAAGGGGCAAATCAAACTAGTNTTGATAATATTATTACACCTAATCCTGTAAATCTCAACGTTTTGCTGACTTTCAATACGTACATACTGAATACTTAATCTTTAAATCCTTAGTAACATTATTTTAGAGACACTTACCTATTACAGTATTATTTTCTTTAATTATTTTCCCTAAACACAATTAAAGTCAATAGTAAATCGATAAATATATTATTGCAAATTGCATCGCCGCGCCGTCTAGGGGATGCTTTTCCATTATTTTGCCTAAACACAAACATTAATGGCTTGCGATCTGTAAATACGGTGTATTCTCTTTCTTACTTTTTCGGAAGATAGGTGCTTAATAGTCCACGATAACATATTATATCTTCTTAACATTGTTCGAATCCAAAATAAAATCCAAATCCATTCTTAAAAGTATGCATTATTAGTTTTTTTTTTTTTTTTTTTTTTTTTTTTTTTTTTTTTTTTTTTTTTTTTTTTTTTTNGTCCGAAATTATTAACCTGAGTATTATGAGATTAATAATCCTCAAAAGTCGCGAGTTGAAATGCACACCCGGAGTGAAAGATAAATATATCTGAACACGAGATGCTGAGACCCCGGTCGGGAACTAACAGACGCTATCACTCTCACGATTTCTGCCTGAGAAAGTTAAATGATGCGCTGGCTATGGTGGTTGCAGCATACGAAAACTAATGCTGGAAGGCAACTGACTCGATAGTCGGAAATGAGAAGCTAAGGTAGGGCGGGGGAACCCGGGTTTAGCGAGAAAAAACTAAATGAACTTTGGTCATAATTACATTAATCTTTAACTCCACACCTTTAAATTCTTAAAAAACAAATCTAATTAGATAGAAATTAGGTTTTAGCCTAATCCCAAACAGTGATTGATATGCAATGCAGTTATAAATGTCAGTTTAAAATTTTCCTCAATTTTATTGTGTTGAAATACATTGTTTAAATAATTAATGTTTATTACTAATCTATTACGTTTTAAAATTAGATTCTTATAATAAATAAAATAATATAAATTTTGCCTCTTCTAAAAAGAATAAAAAAATCATTGTAGTCTAAGTAGGGTTTATGACGTCATAGTTAATATTTGATAATTAATACTCAACAAAAGTACTCGGTAAAAAATTAAAACATGGAAAGGGGTCCACTACTAAATTTCTCCGAGGGCCCAGAAAGCTGCCAGTCAGACACTGTCCTTCCTGATCTTAAAATTATAGTAAATTTTTAAGTAAGAGAAGTAAAAGATTTTCAAGTTACACGTTAGGTTATAATAATTATAATTTAAATGAAGATAAAACTAATTCGTGATCGATTATATACAAAAGATGATCTTTAACAGGCTTATTAAAGAATAAGATTACCTTCCGAAAATAAAACAAATAACTGACTCACAAGAAAAGCCGTGTGATTAAAATTGTACTGATCCTATAGGTTTGTAGATTGTATAAGAAAATTACTATGGAAATATATGCTGATAGTTATAATATAGGTAATTAAGAGAAGAGATATGATTATATAAAAAATGTTATGGCTTATCTGAAGACAGAGCAGTCCATAAAGTCTCCACGGAGAGACTTATCTGAAGACAGAGCAGTCCATAAAGTCTCCACGGAGAGACTTATCTGAAGACAGAGCAGTCCATAAAGTCTCCACGGAGAGACTTATCTGAAGACAGAGCAGTCCATAAAGTCTCCACGGAGAGACTTATCTGAAGACAGAGCAGTCCATAAAGTCTCCACGGAGAGACTTATCTGAAGACAGAGCAGTCCATAAAGTCTCCACGGAGAGACTTATCTGAAGACAGAGCAGTCCATAAAGTCTCCACGGAGAGACTTATCTGAAGACAGAGCAGTCCATAAAGTCTCCACGGAGAGACTTATCTGAAGACAGAGCAGTCCATAAAGTCTCCACGGAGAGACTTATCTGAAGACAGAGCAGTCCATAAAGTCTCCACGGAGAGACTTATCTGAAGACAGAGCAGTCCATAAAGTCTCCACGGAGAGACTTATCTGAAGACAGAGCAGTCCATAAAGTCTCCACGGAGAGACTTATCTGAAGACAGAGCAGTCCATAAAGTCTCCACGGAGAGACTTATCTGAAGACAGAGCAGTCCATAAAGTCTCCACGGAGAGACTTATCTGAAGACAGAGCAGTCCATAAAGTCTCCACGGAGAGACTTATCTGAAGACAGAGCAGTCCATAAAGTCTCCACGGAGAGACTTATCTGAAGACAGAGCAGTCCATAAAGTCTCCACGGAGAGACTTATCTGAAGACAGAGCAGTCCATAAAGTCTCCACGGAGAGACTTATCTGAAGACAGAGCAGTCCATAAAGTCTCCACGGAGAGACTTATCTGAAGACAGAGCAGTCCATAAAGTCTCCACGGAGAGACTTATCTGAAGACAGAGCAGTCCATAAAGTCTCCACGGAGAGACTTATCTGAAGACAGAGCAGTCCATAAAGTCTCCACGGAGAGACTTATCTGAAGACAGAGCAGTCCATAAAGTCTCCACGGAGAGACTTATCTGAAGACAGAGCAGTCCATAAAGTCTCCACGGAGAGACTTATCTGAAGACAGAGCAGTCCATAAAGTCTCCACGGAGAGACTTATCTGAAGACAGAGCAGTCCATAAAGTCTCCACGGAGAGACTTATCTGAAGACAGAGCAGTCCATAAAGTCTCCACGGAGAGACTTATCTGAAGACAGAGCAGTCCATAAAGTCTCCACGGAGAGACTTATCTGAAGACAGAGCAGTCCATAAAGTCTCCACGGAGAGACTTATCTGAAGACAGAGCAGTCCATAAAGTCTCCACGGAGAGACTTATCTGAAGACAGAGCAGTCCATAAAGTCTCCACGGAGAGACTTATCTGAAGACAGAGCAGTCCATAAAGTCTCCACGGAGAGACTTATCTGAAGACAGAGCAGTCCATAAAGTCTCCACGGAGAGACTTATCTGAAGACAGAGCAGTCCATAAAGTCTCCACGGAGAGACTTATCTGAAGACAGAGCAGTCCATAAAGTCTCCACGGAGAGACTTATCTGAAGACAGAGCAGTCCATAAAGTCTCCACGGAGAGACTTATCTGAAGACAGAGCAGTCCATAAAGTCTCCACGGAGAGACTTATCTGAAGACAGAGCAGTCCATAAAGTCTCCACGGAGAGACTTATCTGAAGACAGAGCAGTCCATAAAGTCTCCACGGAGAGACTTATCTGAAGACAGAGCAGTCCATAAAGTCTCCACGGAGAGACTTATCTGAAGACAGAGCAGTCCATAAAGTCTCCACGGAGAGACTTATCTGAAGACAGAGCAGTCCATAAAGTCTCCACGGAGAGACTTATCTGAAGACAGAGCAGTCCATAAAGTCTCCACGGAGAGACTTATCTGAAGACAGAGCAGTCCATAAAGTCTCCACGGAGAGACTTATCTGAAGACAGAGCAGTCCATAAAGTCTCCACGGAGAGACTTATCTGAAGACAGAGCAGTCCATAAAGTCTCCACGGAGAGACTTATCTGAAGACAGAGCAGTCCATAAAGTCTCCACGGAGAGACTTATCTGAAGACAGAGCAGTCCATAAAGTCTCCACGGAGAGACTTATCTGAAGACAGAGCAGTCCATAAAGTCTCCACGGAGAGACTTATCTGAAGACAGAGCAGTCCATAAAGTCTCCACGGAGAGACTTATCTGAAGACAGAGCAGTCCATAAAGTCTCCACGGAGAGACTTATCTGAAGACAGAGCAGTCCATAAAGTCTCCACGGAGAGACTTATCTGAAGACAGAGCAGTCCATAAAGTCTCCACGGAGAGACTTATCTGAAGACAGAGCAGTCCATAAAGTCTCCACGGAGAGACTTATCTGAAGACAGAGCAGTCCATAAAGTCTCCACGGAGAGACTTATCTGAAGACAGAGCAGTCCATAAAGTCTCCACGGAGAGACTTATCTGAAGACAGAGCAGTCCATAAAGTCTCCACGGAGAGACTTATCTGAAGACAGAGCAGTCCATAAAGTCTCCACGGAGAGACTTATCTGAAGACAGAGCAGTCCATAAAGTCTCCACGGAGAGACTTATCTGAAGACAGAGCAGTCCATAAAGTCTCCACGGAGAGACTTATCTGAAGACAGAGCAGTCCATAAAGTCTCCACGGAGAGACTTATCTGAAGACAGAGCAGTCCATAAAGTCTCCACGGAGAGACTTATCTGAAGACAGAGCAGTCCATAAAGTCTCCACGGAGAGACTTATCTGAAGACAGAGCAGTCCATAAAGTCTCCACGGAGAGACTTATCTGAAGACAGAGCAGTCCATAAAGTCTCCACGGAGAGACTTATCTGAAGACAGAGCAGTCCATAAAGTCTCCACGGAGAGACTTATCTGAAGACAGAGCAGTCCATAAAGTCTCCACGGAGAGACTTATCTGAAGACAGAGCAGTCCATAAAGTCTCCACGGAGAGACTTATCTGAAGACAGAGCAGTCCATAAAGTCTCCACGGAGAGACTTATCTGAAGACAGAGCAGTCCATAAAGTCTCCACGGAGAGACTTATCTGAAGACAGAGCAGTCCATAAAGTCTCCACGGAGAGACTTATCTGAAGACAGAGCAGTCCATAAAGTCTCCACGGAGAGACTTATCTGAAGACAGAGCAGTCCATAAAGTCTCCACGGAGAGACTTATCTGAAGACAGAGCAGTCCATAAAGTCTCCACGGAGAGACTTATCTGAAGACAGAGCAGTCCATAAAGTCTCCACGGAGAGACTTATCTGAAGACAGAGCAGTCCATAAAGTCTCCACGGAGAGACTTATCTGAAGACAGAGCAGTCCATAAAGTCTCCACGGAGAGACTTATCTGAAGACAGAGCAGTCCATAAAGTCTCCACGGAGAGACTTATCTGAAGACAGAGCAGTCCATAAAGTCTCCACGGAGAGACTTATCTGAAGACAGAGCAGTCCATAAAGTCTCCACGGAGAGACTTATCTGAAGACAGAGCAGTCCATAAAGTCTCCACGGAGAGNAGAATGGCTTTTTAATAAGACAGAATATGGGGTGGGGTGGTGGATCCGGCAAGAGCCCGTCCAATAAATAACGGATTGAAGAGCGCAAAGCCGTATTGAGCTCCTCTTTTCTCCTCCTTTACCCTTACCTTGTATTAAACTATCCCGTTTCGACTAATAACACTGTAAACTTGTCACAAATAAACAGCGGATTAAAAAAATAATAGAAGTTTATTACTAATTAATAATTAAAATACACCCTAGTATTTTATAAGTAGACATTTTCTTATTGATGGCGGATGAAGTGTATCGCTCTGGAATATTATTATTTATAACAGCGGTAAGAGTGATTTTATATGCATTTGTATTTATTTGGTCATCTAACATGCTATTTATATAGATCTTTCTGCGATGATCCAGGAAGGAAACCTTAAACATGTAGTTTATACTATGTTAAGATGGTTCTGTAGCTATTTAAACTACAGACTATACAGAGTTATACTTAACAATACAAGCTGTTACCTAGAAAGAATACAAGATGCATAAATACAAATTAATTATGAGAACTCTCTCTTTACAGCTCAGAACTATGTGTTCTCAAGAGGAGAGGTAACCTTTGATGCGAAATTATATTAAATTGGTATTATATGTAATTGTATGTAATAAAAATATTATTAACAATAATAATAAAAATGCTGACTCGACCCCACAGTGATGAGTACTGCAAGGATGGGAGGTTCCGGTTCGGTTTAATCATCTCTATCCGGGACGGCATCAACCGAGGCACGCAGACCACCTGAACATGTTTACGACTCTTTTTGCAACGTCTCGCCTTACGTGTCCATTGGGAGGAGGCATGTAGCTATCACCACTAACCTGCTTCTAAATTGACTTCGAGTAAAGGCTGGAAAGTGCCAATCTAATTTGCTAACTTCAAAAGAACTGGCAGTGGAAAGGGAGAAACGTAAGGGCAGAACATGACAACCGAACTGCGCTCAGGTAAAAAAAAGAGGGCACTGAAGGAGGTAGCCCATCAGCGAAAACTGCAAAGGTTACGCCAAACGTGACAGCCGAGTGGAGAGAAGGACAAGGAGGCCGGCGCTGGGAGTGAAAACCCCACCAGCTATAATATGGGAAAGGAGGCTATCCGTTACACCCGGAGAGCAAAAGATGCCACGTCAGAGGTGGCAACTGGCAACTCTACTGACTAAACTATTGGCTGGAAAGCGACAACCTAACCAGCTACACAACAACGAGAGCTTGTATTTTTCTGGTGTCCTATCCATAATCCTACCTCACTTAAACCAAATCAGTTTGAACACGCAAATTTAATCGGGCCTCATGTTCATCCCCTCATCATTTTCCCGGCTCAGTCTCGTCACTACTCTGTGCCTGTCCGAATATTTCGGTTTCTTGCTGTCAGTCAGCCCTTAAGTAGTGCTCTGCTCCGACTTTGTCTTTCCTGCGTTTTCTCTGGGACTGTATGCCTGGACTGGTGAGATTTCGCTTTTTTGAGGTGACACTTTCAGGTTGCAGTGGCACCTCCCACCTGACGACACATACTTAGAGTATTTCATCTTCAAGCCTAACTAAACTACATGACTTCCAGAGACACCTCTGTATGCATCAGAACATACTTTACGTCATTCCTGATTTTTCTTTGGCGATGCGTTGCCACGTTTATATTTTCCACCAGACTTAAGCACATACGAAACTGCTCCACCCCTCATCTCTAAGCCTTATTAAGTGGACCCACAGACCCACAGGTAACACTCCTCCTGTCAAGTCCATGTGCTCCTTACAAATACCTCTTAATCTCAATGTCCTATCACTGCTCCTATCTCAATGTGTCCCCGGGCAGCTTAACCGAATATTTTTAACTTACAGCCTCGCAACTTCGCTATAAGCCACGCACAAGCCAAGCCCTTATTAAGCTCCTATACTTCTTTCTCTGTAAGAGAATAGGAGTCATATTCTTTCTCAGGAAAATCCTCCTGGGGCTGGTAGTACCCTTTTTATAAGGGATAGAGACTTCCTCCAGTGACGTTTTCCTTTTACTAAGATAGCCTCTTTGCTTCGAACATGCAACTGGAAAATGATAGTAAGCACTTTTTTTTAACTTTGTTGAATATTGCAACTTCAGTTTTATATGTTATAGGCAATAGTGATAATTTATTGTATTAGCTTGATTTAAATTGACAGATATAAGACTCCTGTCCAGTAACAGAGCTTGTTGACTTTGAGTAAATTCTTTAAATTAACAAATGTAGTTAATCATTTTAAATCTCAGGGTTGTCAGGAAAGGTTTGGGATGACAGGTTTCTGATAAGAGGATTTGTGTGGAGGGAGACTGAGTGCGGTAAAAGGATCTATAGCGGGAAATAGCTATGTCTCGGACAAATGGGGCGATCAGGTCAGTGTGTAAGATTTGGTTGGATACGAAGTAGGGTGTATTTACTATAGTTCCGAGGATCTTTGATTGTAAGGATTGGATGCGGTAGGAGTTGGAACGTTTGGTGCAGCCCCATAGTTCGATGCCATATTTATATGCAGATTTGAAAATTGTGTTGTATATAAGTATTTTGTTGAGTTTGGATTTTTTTTTGAGGAGTCGATGTAAAAGTTTATAGCGTGTGTTGATGCGTTTGCGAAGTGTTGATGTGTGGTGTGCCCATATGAGTCTACTATCTACCTTCCAAGGTATAAGCCAAGGCAGCGGACGGTACTATGGTGTGGAATAAGGATATGGTTAAGGAATAGAGGTCACAGTTTCCGTGTCATAAGGAGAAGGTCACATGAACACTTACTTACTCTCGTTTATTTTTATTTTCCATTTGTTTAGCCATA
This sequence comes from Gerris buenoi, assembly GCA_001010745.2. Taxonomy (NCBI): domain Eukaryota; kingdom Metazoa; phylum Arthropoda; class Insecta; order Hemiptera; family Gerridae; genus Gerris; species Gerris buenoi. The sequence goes on from KZ651898.1 coordinate 320,512, forward strand.
TTTCAAGAAGGTAGAGTTGTTCTGAATGAGATCAGACGCAACGTGACAATTTTTATGGGTGGATTGTATATATTTGTCGCCTGCAAAGGAAGCAAGGATGGTGGAAGGGTGTTGAGGGATAATGGGTGAAATATTGTATAAGAAGGGAACAAGTACCTACTTAAATTCAAAACGTTCTTTGATGACACACTTTTATAGATTTTCTCATTTATTTCAATAATTCCAACCATACTAAAAGCCTTATCCGTAGTAGAAATATGTACGGAGTTAAACATGCATATGAAGAAAAGGACGCTATGTTGAGTCGAGAGGTTATGTTAGAGTTTGTAGGCCAAGGGTGAAGGAGGGCCCATATGACGAGTTTTGTACAAAGCCTTTCAATAGGCTTTAAGTCGATTATACGGAGTTAAGGGCTAGTTTATGGGGATTCGACCGAGTGGAACAGCCCTACGCAGGCTTCTTTGTCTCATGTAACCGAGACCCAGTCCTAATAGCTCCTTATCACCCCTTGTATCTGGAGAGCTGCACCTGTCCGCCACCCCGCTTTTGCCTACATAGTCCGTGTTAATTTAATTAAAAACCGTTTATAACTGCAAGGATCTGCACCCTTAAATTGCTCAACCTAATGTGTGTCGGCCCGCCTTGTAACTAACATCGAACAAGTACGTTATAAATTCAGGATGTAGAGTTATTAATTGAGGTTATGAATTTAACAACTGCCTTATTTATTTATTTATCTAGTCAATTTTTGCTTTCATGTTATGTTTATTTAAAAAAGTTTTCCTTCAACTGTACTCTTTGTACGTTTAAACTGTTAATCCATTTTCTAAGTTTATTTTCTTTTTTTTTATTTTGTATGACTTAGGCATCTCGATGTTAACACTTTTGAATTGTCTTTTGTAGATCCCACGAAGAAGGTTTTGCTTTAAGCCGAAACGTCGGGTGTATTGAGAATGTTGTGAGGAGAGGATTTGTTTTTTGTGACCAAACCCTGGGTGTATTATATATTTTTGTTAT
>KZ651899.1:48130-61422 GCA_001010745.2 Gerris buenoi
TTCTTTTGGTATTATTGACATTTTAAAATTTGTTTGAAATTTTTAAGTGCATCCTAACGGGAGATATCGTCTGGAGTGACACATACATACATAAAAATGTGTTAAAATTTAGGGTCGATTCAGAATGGCCTAAAACGTATTTCCATGGAATTTTTTTTTTTCAAAAATTCATATTACACAAATTTTGAAGCCATTGCAATAGCTTAATTTTCTTCTAAAACTTCTATTTTCTATCACTTGCATTGTTTACCTATGCACGTTAAATATCGTCATATGTACACTGCTTAATTTTTCATGGGGATTTTGTATATCAAAATATTTAATTCTCTACTAAATTGATTGCAAAGGAATGATTGATGTATAATATAGTCCTGGATCTTTTCTATGACGGCTTTGAAAAAGAAACTATGCATTTTATTTAATCGCTTGGTCTACATGATAATAGGAAACTGCTACTGATTCCGAGCATAAGCCTGCGAAGAGCGCGGGGTGAAGGCTAGTAAGATATATTTATTAAATAATAATAATAATAAATTAAATACAATCATTCTGGGATTAAAATTCAACGCGATGTTTTTTCCGAATTGTCTGCTTCTGAGTTTACAGAAGGTAACTGAGGCAATTGGCTATTTTAAGAGAATACTATGTCTTCGAATTCATAAATGTCTAGACAAATATTAGTTTAAGACATCAGGGAACATGGCTGGCCTTGTGTCTGACTGCCAGTCAGTCCAAACACAACATGTGAAAACCATCTTAAAAACTACTCGTCCGATTTTAATGTAATTTTGATAAAAGGTTATTAGCCCACCATTGGTCTCATGCGATCATTGCTTCATTCTACGTGCCCACAAACTTGTTTTTAAGAACAACCATATCTATTAAAGTATACTCATATAATTTTGAAATTTGGATGATTAGTTGAGAATAGCCCACAGATGGTCTCATATTAATTTTAACCGTTTATGCTCGTTTAATATTAAAATAAAAATAATTGTGTCTCACTAGGAATCGAAACAGGTCCACACTTCATTCGTCCAATAATAATTAATATGTAAAAAAGCTGTGCCACATTCATTGACAATATTTTTTTTATATGTATTCCATTTAAAATTATTTTATTAAGTTGTAAGTCTGAAATGGTCAAATAACCCTCACTTTTTTTTAAATATTATTTTTAATTATCTTAGAATTCAGTTTATTTATAATATTAATTGTCTGCTTCTGAGTTTACAGAAGGTAACTGAGGCAATTGGCTATTTTAAGAGAATACTATGTCTTCGAATTCATAAATGTCTAGACAAATATTAGTTTAAGACATCAGGGAACATGGCTGGCCTTGTGTCTAACTGCCAGTCAGTCCAAACACAACATGTGAAAACCATCTTAAAAACTACTCGTCCGATTTTAATGTAATTTTGATAAAAGGTTATTAGCCCACCATTGGTCTCATGCGATCATTGCTTCATTCTACGTGCCCACAAACTTGTTTTTAAGAACAACCATATCTATTAAAGTATACTCATATAATTTTGAAATTTGGATGATTAGTTGAGAATAGCCCACAGATGGTCTCATATTAATTTTAACCGTTTATGCTCGTTTAATATTAAAATAAAAATAATTGTGTCTCACTAGGAATCGAAACAGGTCCACACTTCATTCGTCCAATAATAATTAATATGTAAAAAAGCTGTGCCACATTCATTGACAATATTTTTTTTTATATGTATTCCATTTAAAATTATTTTATTAAGTTGTAAGTCTGAAATGGTCAAATAACCCTCACTTTTTTTTAAATATTATTTTTAATTATCTTAGAATTCAGTTTATTTATAATATTAATTATATTGAATTATATAGATAAATGTTATTATTTTTAACTTTATTTACTTAAAATGAAATTAAATAAAATTTAGCACACAGTGTATTGCTCTGGGTAAATTGTGTTATCTAGAGGTACCTACTCAAAATATTTAGTTTACTAGATATTATAAAACGTTAGTATTAGTGGTTATATTCCCTGAGACGTGGTTGACTTTTATAGCCTTAAGTTTTACCCTCGTTAAATCTTAATTTTACCCCTTCTTTCAAATATTATTATTAATAAATTATTTTTAATTTTTTTGCACCATATTGCTCGTTATCCTAATTTTTAATATGTGAAATCCTTACTAATTTAAAATATCTGAATTTTCTCTTGCATCTCAATATTAAGTGAGTTAAACCAGATGAAAAAATGATGAAAATAAAAAAGCAATATAAAAAAACTATTTAAATGAAAAAAAAAAAGAAAACACAAATAATAAAATTTAAAAAATAAAATATAGTCGCATTTTAAATTTAGAATTCAGCAAGCTTTTCTTCGTAACTCTATTTTACTACTAATTTAGTAGCTTGAGTTTACACTTAAAATATTTATTTCTTCTTTTAAAAAATAATCTACTTTGAATATGAAAAAAGTTAACATTTTAATTGAATTAAAATGTAGAAGTTACACAGAAAAAATAACTTTATAGAATAGTGAAACAAGAAAAGAAGCAACATATATTTACTAGAGTACCTAAATATAATTTCTTTTTATAATCTCCTTCAATATAAAATATACTCGAATAAAATTTCATAATTAGTTAAGTCACTGAATAATGAATAACTCACTCAAAAATATTCTAGAATAAGCTCTACTATAGCATTCCGTTAGTCAACTAGGACTATTGCTGTCAAATTAAAAAATCAATTCTATCAAAAGTAGGGACAAACTCTGGTATGTGGACGATGCGTATGTATATTTTATTTTTAGTAGTTAAAACTCCTTTTTGTGTAACATTTTTAAATGTAAATTTTAAATATTGTAAGTTTTTTNCAAATATATATACCACTTAGGGTTAGTGTTTAATTTTCGGCGCCATTTTGTCAAAAAACATCGAAATTTTTCGTGTCCTCCCCCCCCTCCTTTATAATTTTGTTACACAATACCAACGAAACCTTTTTTACGTGAGACTTCACGCCTTACCAATTTTTAAAAAAATATTTTACTTATTGCTATATTTTATACTCTTCCCCACCTAATATTTTTACACTAGAAAGAACATTTATTTACAGATTTTTTTTATACATAAAAACTTAATATTTAAACATATTTTAAGTTTACTCTTTCCTGTTTGACTGCCAGGAAGAGGCTTGAAAATGATATGATATTTTTATTTTTCCTAACCTAAAAGTGCTTATTGTTTCCACCCAAAAAAATTCGAAACCGAGATTTTAACAAAATTATCCGTTTTGGATGTTTTCAAGCGATTTGAAAGTTTTTTAGCCGGATATCTGTTAGTCTGTCAGTCTGTGTCAGGCATAACTCTCACAGTTTTTAAGCTGGAGTGTTAAAAATTGGTATAAAAATCAATCCTTACGTGTACTTGTACTGCCCAGAAACGTTTTGAATTCAATAACTCATTTTGCAAAGTGAGCAAAACTTAAAAAAATCATTTAAATCGAAAAATTTCCCGATTGTACTGAAATTTACAACAATTATGTAAAAATTCCACTGAACTTAGCATCGATATCTTTTCGACTTCTAAACTTTTAATTATCCGCTATTTTTAAAATATCACCTTTAAAACTTTTAATTATCCGCTACTTTTAAAAATATTGACTTTTAAACTTTTAATTATCCGCTATTTTTAAAATATCGACTTTTAAACTTTTAATTATCCGCTATTTTTGAAATATCGACTTTTAAACTTTTAATTATCCGCTATTTTTAAAATATCGACTTTTAAACTTTTAAAATCTCTGATGCTGTCTTCCCCTTGGAAGATCAAGATTTAAGTAATAAATCTAGATCGGTGCGAGGAACTCTTGCTAGGTATCAGGGGCTATGTGTCCCATTAATGATAATAGGACACATAGCCACTGATCATTTGGCGCACATGAGTAGACCGAATGCTTGAATGAAACAACATAATAGTTTCGTTACTGTCTTAGAAAATAATCAGGACTATATTATAGATAATTCATAATAATATTGAAGAATACAATACCCCGCGAATATCGTAGTTATTTATTTCATTATAAATAACCCTTTTTTTTTATTCAAGACTCAATTTAATGAAAAAAAAAAAAAAAATCTAAAATTGATATAACAACCTATTAGAAATATTAAAAACCTATAAATATCTAGATATGTTTAATCTATGAATCGAGAGTTTTTATGTAAGAGTAAAAAAAATGATTAGTTTCAGAAAAGTAAACTGTATCTGGAGGCAGTGTCCCCACTAAGTCGAGCGCGGTCGTACCCGTATACCATCCTTTACTGGACCAACTCAAGACAATTTAGACCACCCTCTATCATCTTATTAAAAGATTTATAAAATTAATGAAAAATTAGAGTAAATCACAAACTGAACCAGAAATAAAAAATGTAATGCCTCAAATTCGGAAAAAGAAAGATCTTTTCAATGTCAAGAGTGTTATCTAAAATGTCAAAGAGGGTTATCTAAATACATGTTTTAAAAGTGCAATTATATCTATCTCTACTTTCTTATCTACAAATTAACTTAAATAGGTTATAATTATATTTTTTTTAACATAAGCGGGTTTTAACTTAAACTTAAAGCGGTAAAAAAAAACGTATATAACAATATTAAATCCAATGTTAAAGAAATTTTACTAAAAAAAGATCGAGCAAAAGCTGAACGTGAGTTAAAAAATAGCAATATTGAAAAAGATAAAAAAGACATTATAGGTGATAATACATAACGTCAATATCGATAAATTATTAGAAAACCCAAGGTTGGATTTTTTTTTACTCTCCTATTCATTAATAGGACTCTGAAAATAACCTTCTTATTACAATAATTTCTTTAGACTGAACACTATTAATCTTAAATACCTGCTTCTCATAAATCTATATTTGAGCAATAAAGGAGAAACCAATTATGTGAACTTAAATCTTAATAATATTGATAGTCACACCTAAAACAATTTTGTTGGTATAGCTGTAAAAAAAATCGGTCCGAGACAATCTGACAAACTTTCTCAGTTAGTTTTCATAGCTATACTTAATTATTATTGAATATTTCATCGAAATTTATCATAAAAATAACTTCTCCACGGTGAGGAATCGAATCCGGCCACTCTCAATCCGCGTTTAAAGTTATTTACTCAGGTACTAGATTTGTCCCGGAAAAACGTCTTACCTCATTGGATTCATATTTAAATGGACTACATGTTAGCATTCTATAATTAAAATTGTCGGAACCGTTTTCGAGAAATAATTTTTTTCATAGTTTTTGAAGGATAGCGCCCCCAAATTAGGAGCTAAAATTCATTTCTCGATTTCGCCTGGTGTATGACTTTTCTGAACATGTATGCCAAATTTCGTCAAAACGGCCCAGTGGTTTAGGCTCCAGGCGTCTGCACAGACAGACATCTTTTAAAAAAAACACTTTTTTGGACTCAGGGAACCTCAAAACGCGTAACTCCATCAAAATATCAAATTTGAATTTTTCGCGCCATCACAATACTTTATCTTTATTTGAGAAAGTAAAAACCTTGCGACATTTCTCATAGTCGCGATAGTTATCTTTCAGATAGTCTGCTAGAGTTACGTTCAGAAATAGATTAATGATAAATTATTATATATAGTATAGAATGACCGAAGAATCACAATGCATTTGTTACTATCGGTATGGTCGAAAGAAAACGAAAACCCAGTGAATAAATATTTGTATAATATTTATATGTATATATCTCTTTCTGTATTTTCGATGTAACATCATTTAGGGCTGTGCCAAAGTTTACTAAATAATGAATAAACCATGATAATGTCTATTATGTAAGGACTTTTGAGCAGTTAAATTAAGTTTAATTGCGATCATGCTAATAGCTAGAATCTTCCCCTCATGCTCTGAGTGGCTATTAGTGTAAAGTAAGAGACTTAGAGGCTATTAGCAAGAAACCGTGAACCATTAGAGATATTGTCAGACCTTCTAACCCTCCAAGCCTTTGAACCCCCCCACTTAAAACTTACAACTCGATCTCTTACCTCCAATACCAATGGCAAATTGCTCTTTCGGATAGGCCATGCAACCAAATAACAAGAGAGCATAAACAAGTTCGAATATACCCATTCTTCGTGCTCTAACATTTTTAATTTGGGCGTGTCACTCCTAAAAAAACCAAAAGAAATCGAAAATTGTGTAACAATTAGTGTCCCATTTGGCCCATTATGCACATAATAGTGTGGCACCTATTATTGGTCGAATAGTCAAACAAGTTTTTGATCTGTTTCGATTCCCAATGGGGTCACCCACGTGTTAATTTTTAAGCAATATTAAATTTGCGCAGAGCTTTGACAATAATATGAGACCAAGTGAGGGCTGCTTTTGACAAAACATCCAAATTTCTTTAAAATTGGATAAGTACTTGCTGGAAATCGAAACTGGTACAAGCATACACACTATTTTTTAAATATATTTTAATATTAATTATAAAATAGCAACGTAGATTAAAGGAAAAGAAGAATTTAAGATAATTGTGATTGATTGACTCTCAATTGTCCTGGTATATTGAATTGATTGGTATCAGCTCAGAGTAAGGAAGGGGTAGAGGGAGCAATGCGATTTGAAAAGTGGTTCATTATGCTGCACCCATATACTAACACTTTCAAGCGAGCTCAATTCGAACTAAAGTAATCACGTGGTCACTGATCTTTGTCTTATTGGTCTGTTCATTGTCTTTTTGACGGTTGTCAACAAATCCTTATCAGTAGCATATATTTGATACACTCAAAGAATATTGTTATTGGTTATCTAGGAACTGTTGCACGTTTATTAACGACGTTACTGCCTTTAGATTTAGATAGATCATTAATAAGGTTAACAACAAAACATTAAAGTACATATTTATGAAGAAAACTATAAAAAATAAAAAAATAATAAATTTAGTAAGAAAATGCCACTAATTATTATCAGCTGATATCAGATAAATTTCGAGTTTTTATCGATATTGTTTCACCAAATTGCCGCTTGGAAGGTTTAGTATAATAAGGGTGTAGCATAATGAACCACTTTGTGAGATACAGATTCTATAGTCTTGTTCCCTCTACCCCTTCCTTGCTCTGAGGGTATCATGCGAATTGACAAATTCGCTTTTGTACCCTACTAGTTTATGTTTTTTTTTCTTTTATTTGTATCCCAGTTGATAAATTATGTTTGTTTTGCGTTTGAGATATAACTGGGAAGGGAAGGTGTTTCGGTCCAACAGTACTAGGACGAGGAGCTGTCATCGTTAGCGAAGGGAAAACGGCTGCATAATGATCTTGCGACAAATTGGACCGGAACAGACAGACGCTGAGTGCCAAGGGGGAAGCCGGATATTAGAACGAGGCGCTTGACAGCCTAAACTCTTGTAAATTGGGATCAACCAGCAACCATCAACTAGGAAACAACCCAATCGTCGTACAAAAATAACACTATCCAAAATATATTTATGCTGGTATAATAAAAAATTCTAGTTACATACATTATTACATTTCTTTTCTTTCTTAAAGAATATTTAATAATATTTTCTTTAAGGTCGAAGTTATATTTTTCAAGATTTATTAAACATAAATAAATAATGCACTCAAAAATAATAACTTTGGTCCTAGCTGTAGAATAATTTAGTACAGATAACACACGTTTTAAGAATTGATATTAATACCTTCTGCTTTTAATGGAACAAGAAATTTTGAACATATTGAATATCGTCTCTTACTTGAAAAGCTTTTTAGAAATTACACTAAAATTACCTTCTGAAAAATTTAAATTTAAATTTTATATAGTCACAATATTATTGAACAAAATATTTGGAAAAAATTGTCACCGATAAATATGTTTATAAATGTTGGCTTGGCGCATTTAGCACATATTTCTCCAGCTATATATATACAGTCGGACCTCTATACAACGAACTTCTATACAACGAAACTGGTACAAGCATACACACTATTTTTTAAATATATTTTAATATTAATTATAAAATAGCAACGTAGATTCGAGGAAAAGAAGAATTTAAGATAATTGTGATTGATTGACTCTCAATTGTCCTGGTATATTGAATTGATTGGTATCAGCTCAGAGTAAGGAAGGGGTAGAGGGAGCAATGCGATTTGAAAAGTGGTTCATTATGCTGCACCCATATACTAACACTTTCAAGCGAGCTCAATTCGAACTAAAGTAATCACGTGGTCACTGATCTTTGTCTTATTGGTCTGTTCATTGTCTTTTTGACGGTTGTCAACAAATCCTTATCAGTAGCATATATTTGATACACTCAAAGAATATTGTTATTGGTTATCTAGGAACTGTTGCACGTTTATTAACGACGTTACTGCCTTTAGATTTAGATAGATCATTAATAAGGTTAACAACAAAACATTAAAGTACATATTTATGAAGAAAACTATAAAAAATAAAAAAATAATAAATTTAGTAAGAAAATGCCACTAATTATTATCAGCTGATATCAGATAAATTTCGAGTTTTTATCGATATTGTTTCACCAAATTGCCGCTTGGAAGGTTTAGTATAATAAGGGTGTAGCATAATGAACCACTTTGTGAGATACAGATTCTATAGTCTTGTTCCCTCTACCCCTTCCTTGCTCTGAGGGTATCATGCGAATTGACAAATTCGCTTTTGTACCCTACTAGTTTATGTTTTTTTTTTCTTTTATTTGTATCCCAGTTGATAAATTATGTTTGTTTTGCGTTTGAGATATAACTGGGAAGGGAAGGTGTTTCGGTCCAACAGTACTAGGACGAGGAGCTGTCATCGTTAGCGAAGGGAAAACGGCTGCATAATGATCTTGCGACAAATTGGACCGGAACAGACAGACGCTGAGTGCCAAGGGGGAAGCCGGATTANAGCTGCTTTGAAAATAATAAACTTATTTCACGTGGAGTGACTTTTTCTTTCTACATTTAAGTATTAATTTGTTATTATTTATACATTATTTTTGCATCACAATACAATTAAAAAGTAATACATATTTATGGCAAATAAATTATACTGGTTGTATCTAGGACATTTCCCCCCAGTTAATCTAATATAGGTTAATTAATTATTTATTTTAGGGAAATTTTTAATTAATTTACATTCTTCGTGGTTTAGATAGAATCATTAGGTAGAGAGATATTTCGACGAATAAAATATTTTAAAATTAAATTCTAAAGTGTATTCCAATTTTCTATCGGTATATGAAAATACAATCCCACTAGAATACACAAATATAAATAATATCTATTCTAATGGTATCTGTATAAATAAAGACTTTATAAGTGAAATATTGTTAATAATAATGGCAATGGATAAAAATTAATTTATCATAATGAATATGTAAAAGATTGAAATTTGCATAATTTAAAATATAACAGATAAAGCTAAAAACAACAGAGAGTATAATATTGTAAGAGAATAATATGAGTTGTAGAGAAGAATAAAACAATGCAGACAGTCCAATCATATTTGACAGACGTATAGTAAATTAAAATAGAGCTGTATATAGAATATAACTGGGATAATCCTGCAATATGTATTTGTGTTTAGATAGACAAGAAAAACACAGCGATACAAGAGGAAAAGCTTCTTTCAAATAAGACAACTTCGGCTTATAAAAACTAAAAACAAATGAAAGGGTAAACATGAAGAAGAAGGTTATAGGCTGCGTACTGCCTTCAATGACGTGTTCAACTTAGGTCTTCAGGCTCGGCTCCGTCTAGGAATGTGCGCTACTCCCCAGTAGACGCAGTGAGTTAGATGCATTTAGCGGCGACGACCGTATTTTTGCTCCACAGTGCTGGTGTCGTGCTTCTTTTTCAAAAGCGGCGCTATAACCACCAATTGGAGGAAAGGGTTCCCGGAGATAGGTTAGTTTACCGACCCGGCTTGTTAGTTTCATTCGTGTCCGTCTCTCTGCGCAAGTTTCTGAGCGCTTAAGTCTTCTTTCTGTGCTGTATCTCCCTTTTCACCTTCCCATCACTTTTTCCTATCATCAAACTACACTTTTCTTTTCCCTCTTCATGTTCATATCTCTCTTTTCATGTTTGTATATAAAGATCAAAGAGAGCCACAAGATAAATAAATCTAGAAAAGGTTAAAATGAAAAGCAAGGAAAATGTTTAAAGAAGAGTTGAAAATTTAATGAAAAGTGTCAAGGTAAAGTGGAAGGAAAAGTAAAGTGTTTTCACTTTGCATCGAACAGTTAAATTAACCCGGGAAATGTGAGGCAAGAGAGAAAACTCACAAGGAAATTAGAGGATTCTCCAAGCGATATATTGGAAGCCATTAACTACTCTGTCTTCTCAGAGAGGGGCATCATTCTAACAGCTTCTACCACGTGTCAACCATCCTCAAGCTCACGTGCAACTAGAGTTTAACAGGACAATTCAGAACTGAATGTGTCTCTATGAAAGAAAATCAAACGTATATTGATTAATATAAGTATTCTATTATTAAATTTAGGTTAGCAACCGTTAAAGTATATATATATATGAGAGATTTAGTGAGATTTATGGTTAATTACCGTGATGATGTAAATATATTTTACGAAACTAGTAGGTAAACAAGTTTTTTTTCCTTCAAACCGTATCTCACTAAATCTTTCATATGTATTCTATTATTGAAATATAATTTAAANAACATTAAAGTACATATTTATGAAGAAAACTATAAAAAATAAAAAAATAATAAATTTAGTAAGAAAATGCCACTAATTATTATCAGCTGATATCAGATAAATTTCGAGTTTTTATCGATATTGTTTCACCAAATTGCCGCTTGGAAGGTTTAGTATAATAAGGGTGTAGCATAATGAACCACTTTGTGAGATACAGATTCTATAGTCTTGTTCCCTCTACCCCTTCCTTGCTCTGAGGGTATCATGCGAATTGACAAATTCGCTTTTGTACCCTACTAGTTTATGTTTTTTTTTCTTTTATTTGTATCCCAGTTGATAAATTATGTTTGTTTTGCGTTTGAGATATAACTGGGAAGGGAAGGTGTTTCGGTCCAACAGTACTAGGACGAGGAGCTGTCATCGTTAGCGAAGGGAAAACGGCTGCATAATGATCTTGCGACAAATTGGACCGGAACAGACAGACGCTGAGTGCCAAGGGGGAAGCCGGATATTAGAACGAGGCGCTTGACAGCCTAAACTCTTGTAAATTGGGATCAACCAGCAACCATCAACTAGGAAACAACCCAATCGTCGTACAAAAATAACACTATCCAAAATATATTTATGCTGGTATAATAAAAAATTCTAGTTACATTTCTTTTCTTTCTTAAAGAATATTTAATAATATTTTCTTTAAGGTCGAAGTTATATTTTTCAAGATTTATTAAACATAAATAAATAATGCACTAAAAAATAATAACTTTGGTCCTAGCTGTAGAATAATTTAGTACAGATAACACACGTTTTAAGAATTGATATTAATACCTTCTGCTTTTAATGGAACAAGAAATTTTGAACATATTGAATATCGTCTCTTACTTGAAAAGCTTTTTAGAAATTACACTAAAATTACCTTCTGAAAAATTTAAATTTAAATTTTATATAGTCACAATATTATTGAACAAAATATTTGGAAAAAGTTGTCACCGATAAATATGTTTATAAATGTTGGCTTGGCGCATTTAGCGCATATTTCTCCAGCTATATATATACAGTCGGACCTCTATACAACGAACTTCTATACAACGAAAATCTCTATACAACAATTTTTTTTTACGTCCCACGATTTCTCTATATAAATAGATCTTCACTATAGGGTGTGTTTTTTTAAATGTTTGTTTATTTTAGCGAATTTTTGAAGAAAATTAAACTATTGTTTAAATGTTATGCTGTTTAAAATTATTATCAAAAGGTATAACAATAATTTTACTATTCGACAATAATCTTGAAGCCACCGAGCGTATTATATTATATTTCATAAAAATATGCTGAAATTTAAAGATAAGCTATTTCCTAAGTATTAACTTCTAAACTTCAGATGGTTCGCCAGGGCTAAGTTCCAACTTTTAACTTACCTAACCCTATTTCCCTTCTTAAGGATCAAATTTCAGAAAATCTCTTCGTGGCAGACATAAATATTATTTTAGAAATTATCACATCAAATACTATGATTTTATTTTAGCGCATATAAGATTGATAGTGATAATTAAAGTGAGGGGGACTTGGTTTCAAATTCGAATATGGCCACCGTATATCGAACATATTTTGAATAAAAATATGAATAAGAACATATTTTGAATCAATGGCTGATTGTACAACCTTTCAGCGTAAGTTGTTTTGGTCATAAAAGGAAGCTAAAGTAGACATTTCAAGATTCTAGTGTGATTGGTTCCAAAGATATCATCATGTATAATTTTGCATGAAAATAACCTTCATCTTGGTTCAAAATGGCGGATCGTAAAAAAATGTATTAGCGAACAGAAAGGGACAAACAGGAACCTACCTACAAAATTTCATGATCATAGTTCAAAAAAACTTGTTTGCAATAACAAAGGGACAAAGAGGAACCTACTGACAAAATTTCATGGTCATAGATCTAGTGGTTTTAGAGATATTTTGATGTTAGTGATGAGTCAGTGCTATAAGGATTTAATATAAAGATGCAAAAACCTGATAAAAGATGATACCTTAATTGTATAATTCTAATATAATAAAGATCAAAGAGAGCCACAAGATAAATAAATCTAGAAAAGGTTAAAATGAAAAGCAAGGAAAATGTTTAAAGAAGAGTTGAAAATTTAATGAAAAGTGTCAAGGTAAAGTGGAAGGAAAAGTAAAGTGTTTTCACTTTGCATCGAACAGTTAAATTAACCCGGGAAATGTGAGGCAAGAGAGAAAACTCACAAGGAAATTAGAGGATTCTCCAAGCGATATATTGGAAGCCATTAACTACTCTGTCTTCTCAGAGAGGGGCATCATTCTAACAGCTTCTACCACGTGTCAACCATCCTCAAGCTCACGTGCAACTAGAGTTTAACAGGACAATTCAGAACTGAATGTGTCTCTATGAAAGAAAATCAAACGTATATTGATTAATATAAGTATTCTATTATTAAATTTAGGTTAGCAACCGTTAAAGTATATATATATATGAGAGATTTAGTGAGATTTATGGTTAATTACCGTGATGATGTAAATATATTTTACGAAACTAGTAGGTAAACAAGTTTTTTTTCCTTCAAACCGTATCTCACTAAATCTTTCATATGTATTCTATTATTGAAATATAATTTAAA
>KZ651899.1:96025-108867 GCA_001010745.2 Gerris buenoi
ACCGTCAAAGTTTAAAAATTCAAAAATTTATAACTTCAAAATGGCGGCCAATATCAAAATGAAATTTAACAGGCTTGTTTTTAATACAGAGAGGTGCATTCGTGCCAAATTTCAACTCGATCAAGACCATTTTCGATTTATTACGATTTTTTTTAATTTTTGCTGACTAAGCAAACTGGGTTCAAGATGGCGGAAAAAGTTGATTTTCCGGGCGGCACAACTACAGGTTAGGTCTCATTTTTCTGCCAAGTTTCAACTCTTTAGGTTAAATACCTTGGGCGCAACGATGATAACACATACACATATACATACGTCATGCTGAAAACCACTCAGGAGGTCTTAAAAACACCTAAAACGGATAATTCCGTTGAAATCTCGAAAACAAATTTTTTGTGAAAACAATACTTTTCTTACTATTAGTAGTGAGGAAAAGTAAAAAATTTAAAAAAAAAAAAAAAAAATCGGGTGTTTTAAACAAATAACAACAATTTTCAGAAGAGATTGTGCACTTAAACCTTCAAATAAATAAAAACAGGGTAATAAACCTGGAAAATAATCCTCATATGGAAGTATTTGCATAATTATCGACAAATATTTTGATCAGAGAAAAATGGAATGAAAGAATGCATCTTGAAGTGTTGTACTTTTTATCACAGTTTTTAACAAAGGATGTGAAACCTGGACATTTGTAGAAAGAATAATAAATAAGATAGTCGATAAGAATGAAATGGAATAGAAATGTAAAGGATGGACAGGAGTATAGCTCAGAATATCTTCAAGAGACAAAAAATAGAAACAAATATATGATAAATATGACACAGAAAATATAGGAAGGATTGTTATTCATTTGGTAAGTTGAGATCGTGCGTGTATGTTTCTAACAGACTCATGATAATAGATGAACTGAAGAAAATAGATGATAAGAAATAAAGAAGATGAAGTTCAATCTTAGGATAGGATAGAGCCACTTGATCAAAACATCGCGTCAAGCTGATTGACACCACCTTCAAGCCGCCTTGGGGCGCACCAAGCATCTTATCAATATTTTCATCAACACTCATTTGTAGCGGAGTTTTCTCTGGACTGCTCCTCCTGGACTATAGTGAATCAGTATTGTGTAGATACCATGGTTTCGAATCAGGATTTGGGGTGTCGAACAAAATTGTTCTAGACTATCAAGCATTCCGTCAAGCCGCTTGACTTATTCAAACTTTCCATCAATCTCCGTCAAGGCTTGACTCAAGCATCCTGGACAATCAACCAGGGTTCCTGGACAATCAATTATGCTCG
This sequence comes from Gerris buenoi, assembly GCA_001010745.2. Lineage (NCBI taxonomy): Eukaryota > Metazoa > Arthropoda > Insecta > Hemiptera > Gerridae > Gerris > Gerris buenoi. Next base: position 97,316 of record KZ651899.1, read on the forward strand.
ACACCATTGCTTGACGCGCTATTTTGATCAAGCGGCTTGACCGTGTAGGGGCTGCTTTATGCGCCGAAGCTATTACTTTTGACCGAAACACGTTCCAGTACAGGGATTTGTTCATTCATGTTTGCTTTTAAATATGTATTCTACTATATATGCAATACTAGGTAAAGACTACAAGAGAAAGGTAAAGCTGTCGTTTAAACTACCAACCGACACAGAGAGCCGCATTTAAAATCTGACAATCCAGCGCGAGCTAGGGGCTCATTTTTGAGCTATAAACTTACTGGGTAGCGCAGGCAGCCTCGCGAAACCAATCCCTAACTTAATAGTCTGTTTTCTCTTGCTATTACATTTCACGAATTGGTTTTTTCAGAGGAATCAATACCATGGAGTGTAAAGCCACAGAATGAAACTGGTTTTGATAGGAATTAAATGAGGTCTAAAAATAAGAGGATTGAGTTTCGCACATACATTGTACAGTATTTTGTTATTTTTCCTCTCTTAAAATTAAAAAAAAAAAAAAAAAAAAAAAAAATGCTTGAAGCCCAGTATTCACGTCATAAAACAAACAACAAACAAATTTTCTTGAAGTCAGTATTCAAAAATATTAAACATAATCAATTTTCGAAAAAAGATCTAGCCGTAATTTCAGAGGCAACCAAGAACAGAGGAATTTCACTGAAATATTGCATCTGGTTCTGTGTGTAGTCTTCAGCAATTAAAAACATTATGTCCTAAGTCTTCTGCTGGTGAACAAGTCTAGGTGTAACAGTGTAGGCCTCAAGGTTTCGCTCTCTTTGTGAAAAAACGCATTAGGAGCAAATATTTTGCTGAACACTTGTCAAAACCAATTCGCCACTGGAAATCTAGAAAAAAAATCATGTTTTCAATCGTGGGAGAAAATTAGGCAGTCCATTAAAATTTGTTAGCTGGGGTAGCACCAAACCTTTAATAAGTTCATGTATTCTCTAAATTGGTTCAATAAAGATATTTGTGTCTATAATCATGTTTTTTCTGAGCTATATCGAATGTTTTTGATTACAGACTTACAATTACCGCATAAACAAACTGATCACCCTAAGAATTATTATTAATAATATGACATGTTGTTTCTGCTTGCTTATTTTGGTCTTTTACTGTGAATTGGTGTGAATAAATAATATGTGATTATTTATTTATTGATTAAGGTTCCAGATGCTGGTAGACCGGTATTTTGTGTACGAGGGGAGTTCTTCCAGGCCAAAATTGACCAAAATTCTGGCCAACGTATCCATGGTATTAGAGAACTCTCATCTGATTCTTAACGGAGCCGCGCCTATGGCACCCAATCTTGTTCCAGTTGCAGGTCTCAATATTAAACCCAATAAACCTCTACCACCGGTAAGTTATCTCACGAAGAATTTTATATAGGGTGTCAAAGAATAACTTTTCCTAATTTTCAGAAACGATAGAGGGCACTTAAATAAACTAGAGTCCGGAAATTTTGTTCTGTCTCAAGATAAACTAGAAATATATTTAATAACCTTTCAGCAAATTTAATTCTGTTGGTATAATCAGCTGGAATTAACAATTGCACTTTTTGAATGTGAAACAGATGTTTCTGGAATTCCTTTAATCCTTCATACAGAAATGTGTGTGGCTTCTATGCATTTTCAAATTGTTGCAAAACTTGGTGCTCAAAATAAATAAATTTTTAACCTTAAGATTGCCTCCCGAATATATTTTATTTACTTGTAATTTACCAGTATTTCGAATACGCTAATCCATTCATTAAAGTGCTTAATAACAGGGAAAGTTACGCTGAGGATGCTGCAACGCATAAATTCGCCGTGCTTCGTTAGCATTACTGTAAGCTACTCCGTAGGCAATATGCTTGTCTGCAAATTCAATATTTGCAAAATGAGGTATTCCCTATCAAACACTAATTTATCTAATAAAGACTAACTTGTGACTCGCGTATATAGAACTATATGACGTAATGAAAACTACGAAAATAGTTGTTGTTTTCAAAGGATGCTATAATTCAACTTCTACTTTCCCGGGCAGGGAAAGTATTGTATACCTCCGGGAAAGTCCTAGGGTGACAGCAGATTTATTTTATTTTATCTCGATACTGAAGAATTTCCGGACAAAAGTTTATTAATAAAAATTTTTTATTTAAGTAGCCTCTACCATTTCTGAAAATTAGGAATAGTTATTCTGTGACACCCTGTATACAATACGAATTAAAATTAACCCTAGACGTATAAACTAAACAATTTGTATAAATATAATACATGACTTTCCTATTTTATGCACAGTTAATTGCTTGTAGTTTCCGGATAAATTGCTACGTACCTAATCAGATTGAATTCTTTGATCTGTAAATTTTCTAAACTGTTTATCGACCCGCTTAGCAAAATATACAAAAAAAACAAAAAAACAACAGAAAACAGATTTTTTTTTTTTTTGGGAATTGAAGTGATGCGTAAATAATGAATGTTATATTGAAAATCAGTTACGGGCTCTAGCCAGATGATCCCTTTATAGCTGATTGAAAAACAATAACGATTTTCCAAGTTATGGTTGAATGGGCCATCTAGTCTGTGATTGAATTCGATATAACAAAATTTTCAGATATCTTCTAACATAATTTTATTTTTATATCAAAAACATATAATGAACCGTTAATATAAATATCTATTTGCAGTAAAGCATGTTTAATTAATTAACACATACTGATAAATAGTTATAAGGATAATAGTTGAAATAAGTAAGAATAATTTAACATATTTTTAGAGGGGAAAGCGCAAGCATGAAGGTAATTCAAAAGCCCTGTTTATATTTTACTCGATATCGGAGCGTCTATAGGAGTCATCTTAAAGGAAGATAAGAGTGCAGATGGTAAAAAGTGGTTGAAAAGCGTAGCTTTAAAAAAATAAATTACCTATCAGGAGATAATACAGGGTATAAAATCAGGTCTAACTAACATCAGGTTGACTGGAAGTTTGTAGTGTAATTTATTTAGTGGCAGTTATTAGTGTCATGGAGGTTCAAATATCTCTTTCTTACATGAAGGTCCGGTTGGCAAGTTGTTGACCGAAAAGGTTTGACACTTAAACTAGATTTTTGTGAGTGAAAAATAAAGTTTAAAACTTAAGTTATATTTACAGTTTAAGGTTTCTGAATATCAAATAAAACAAATTGAAATGTAGAATAAAGAAAAAGGACAGTAATCATAATCAGCAGTCAAAATAACGGAGCACGGTGGATTAAACAATGTTATTAAATTTTAAATACTTATAAAATAGGGCCACAGAAGAGAAGGTATAATATTATGGTTACTAACCAAACTAACCGTTATCTATACTCGGTCGAAACTGTCATGATAACCCCAGATGAAGATGGCTTTTAAAAATACCGAAGGTTTTAACGCGGTCAGTTGCTTATAAGTTTATTGCAAACTCTCAGGTTCCTTCATGATCGAACCTGGTTAGTGTTTCTGAACACACCCATAGCTTTTTATGAGGAAATCCACTGGGTCCTTTTCCTCGCTTCAGCAGCTATGGTTATTACACTCCGAAACCATCCTTATTATCAAGCTCATTCTCAACACCCCAGCCAACACTATTCTGGGGCATTTAAGGATGGAGAGGTAACTCACTTTACAAGTCTATTCATCTGTGTACAAAGCCTGTAATTTCTGTTAAAAACATGTTCCTTTTTAGGAATCATGACTTGGTGATTTGTTTCAAACGAGAATACTTGTATTTTTATTATTATTATAAATTGTATAAAACACATATTTAACTTTTACCACCTATAATATAAAATTTAATATTTCAGAAATTCAAGAAGTGGTTGGACGAAGCAAAAGAAGGTTGTATCTACTTCAGCTACGGAACTGTAGTTCAGGGTGGACACATTGACGATAAAATAAAAAAGATTTTCGTCAATGTTTTCTCTAAACTAAAACAAAGGGTGCTCTGGAAAATGGATCAGAAGATGCAGCTACCTAACAATGTTATGACTGAAGCTTGGATGCCTCAGCAGGATATTCTAGGTAACATAGCTAAATATTCATTACATTATGAATAACAATGTTAAAACTAAAAGTAGTATCATAGTACATAAAGGGCAGATATATGGGAGCTAATGAGGACAATTTTCACCTATTAGCTATTTGCCTTGTCTTGTCAGAGTTTAGGTTAGCATCTTTTGGTAAAAAAATGTTATCTGAAGGTGACTTTTTAAAAATATTAGATGACCCAAATGTCGATGGTTGTTATGCTCTAGTCTCTTATCTTAGAATGGTCTGCAAATACAGAGCAAAGCTAGTTCATGAATTAAATTATTGACAGAACGCGACAATACCAATTAAAAAAAAAAAAAAATGGTTGGTTCTTTTTCTTTTCTTATATTTATTTATATACATTTATATGTAATATGAATAATTAAATAAAATAAAGACTATTAACAACCTTAAGGGGGGGGGAATGATAAAAATAATAATCCTGAATTAAAAAGAAAAATTATAAATAAATACAATNGTGTTTGCAGAGAGCACATACTATACTGCCGTCCATAGCTAAAGCGCAGTAACTCCACTTTTTGTGTTTTTTGAGTTATTATGTTCTCTAGGTTTGTTTTGAATTTACCTTTCACCTCAAATAGCTAAAATGCAGAAAAAAAAATTATTTTAGCCAAAATCTTTAATTTTTGTTGCAGTATGTGCTTCAAAAATCATGAGTTTCTTAGCTTAAAAGCAGTATCTGATGTTTGCTAAGCTAGAAAGCAGTAAGTCCAGAAGAAGTACGTTGGTACTGCTCTTTAGTTAAGGAACTAGTTAGATTTCGGTTGGGGATGTTAGACTAGTTAGCTGGTTAGGTGGGGGTTGTAGGCCCTTCTTCTGTACTTTACAGATTTAATATCACAGTTTTTAAGTCATTTATCAACCTAACTACCTACTGATTGCGTGGGTTATTAATTTTCAGACCTTTCTCTGTGAGTTAAATTAAATTTGAGTTACTTTTTGTGCCACTTTATAATAATTTGCATTGTAACAGTTTTCATTTACTAACTTTGTTGTGTTCGTTAACAAACTTGCTTACTATGTTAACGTAAATTATAACTAAAATTATAAACAATAGTGCAATATTCGTGTTGAATACTTATTTTTTTAAAAAAAAAAAAAAAAAAAAAAAAAAAAAAAAAAAAAAAAAAGCTTATTTTAATATAAACCAAATACCTATTCACCAAATTTTATTAAGTCTTTAAAAATTGGGTTAGGATATTTTTAATCTTAAGATACTTAATCGTTCAAGTTTTTTTAAGGTACGTTTAAATTTTGCTTTGATCTGCTGTCTTCAACTCAAGTCCTGCAAAATTATAATCTGATTATGAAGTTTTTTATCTTGTTTTTTTTCTTTAAGTTCTTTTTCTTTTTTAGAAAAAGTCTCTTGAAGTATAAGTATCACTTATAATAAAAGAGAATATTGCTCGCCTCTTTAAACCAACCGGAGGTAATTATTTCGGATACTGGTTCTTAGAGAGAGAGATAGCGAGGGAGAACAAAGCTTTTAGAGAGGATGCAATATTCCGTCCCAGTTTCTAGGAAACCCTTGGTACGCCTGCTTGGGATTGCGGAAAACAGAAAGCTCTTTGATGGATTTAAATCTAACTCATCCCATTTTCCCTTACAAAGTGAGTAAATGAGAACCGACGGAGGAAAGGGAATTAAACCTCGAGGATACTAATAACCTCAAAACTTAGAGCTCACTATTTACTGCTACAGAGTTGAGGCGAGAGTAGTAACACGACTCGGGCAGAAAACCCGGTAGATCTTCGATGCTTACTATCAAACATAGACTATCCAAAGGGTTCTTAGAGATTTGATGTTAAGTCACGTCATTAAAGCACGTTTTCCCGTTTCCATTGATGGTAAGTCCCAACTAAGCTCGCTTGAATCGAATCGTCACTCAGAACTCTTCTTCACAATAATAATTAAAAGAACCGTCTATTTTCATCCACTTCACCCTCCAGCTAATTTCAAAGAAAACTCCCTTTTCATTACGGTTCTCGGGGTTTTAGCTATTAACCGAGTCACGTAATTAAATCCCGTAAAACAAGCGGAAAAATATATCATCAAGATAAAATTATAAATAATTTACATTTCAAAATTATAAATATTTTCTCGAAAATAATTATCTAAATAAACAATTTTTGACAAAAGAATATCATATTATTTTGTTTGACTAAGGTATCCAATTATTAACATAAACGAATTCTTTCACTACAAAAGATTGCAAACATTTTCGTAAAAGATTTAAAATTAAAAAGATAAATATTAAAATTTAATGAGTATTTGAAATTGTACAATGGTTTTGAATAGACTTATTGAAATAAGTTTTACCGAATTAACTTTACTACCGATCCTCAGAATTATTACTGTATAACTTTTAAAGTATTAAATATAATTTGAAATTCTATTGAAAATGTAACCCAATTCTACAGAAAATCCTTCATAATTTAAACTTAGAGGCATGCCTGGTTAGATCTAGTTTTAGTAATAAGAGAAAATATTAATTTAAATTGAAAATTATAAATTAATTTAATTGTGATCCTAAAGGCATTAATGACTTCTGATTTGCAATGTATGAATCAACACTGAGGTCACTGGTTCGTTGCCACCCCCAATCAAATTGACTTACATGGCTCATTATTAATCACACTCTCTTTGCATCGTTGTGTGAATAGACTGAAATTTATACAGGGCCCAAATAGGTTCGCACATCGAGGACTTAGAGTCAGACAATGTTATCTACCTTTTTTTTTTCTTTTTTTGCGATTTCGAGCAATATACTCGTTTAGAGTGCTTGAGTTATAGTACATAATTTGACTGAGGCATATTATGTGTGCTGTGTATTGTGTATATTATGTGTATTGTGTTCAATTTGATTTTCAATAATTATTATTTAAGTTAATAATTGTTAAGTTAATTATCATTAAGTTTGTTAAGTTCTAATAATCATTAGATTTAAGTCTAAAATTCAACTCAGCTTTAAACGCTCCTTTGAAACTAATTAAATCAATCCCTTTAGACATTAGAAATTGCCAGAAGACCTTAAGCATTGAATTTTGTTTTTTCTCCTTTACACGATATTTAAGAGTCTTTCTGATATTCGAATGATATCAAGTTGACAATTTTGTTTCCAAGCAGACCGAATGTAACTTAAACATTGTGATCTTTTTGAAAAAGAGATTCTATGGGCAGAAACACTAGCTGCTCATTCTTCTATTATTTATTCATTCTTGTAATTTTCTCATTATTCACCAAACTTTTCTAGTAAATTTCACTGACACAAAATAATTTCTATGTTGTAGTTCATCCCAACACAGTTCTGTTTATAACACACGGAGGCTACCTGAGCATTAACGAAGCTGTTAACTACGGTGTACCATTGATAGGAACACCATTCTTTGGAGACCAGGGTAAAAACTTGAATGAAGTGGCCCAAAGTGGATATGGAATTCGACTGGACTACGAAAACATTACAGAGGATTCATTGATGTGGGCCATTAATGAAATAATAGGCAACAGCAGGTAAATTGTTCATTTAATCAGTTAATCTGTCTTATCATGTAAAATCTCCACCATAATATTTCTGATACTCTAAATAAAATACTAATAAGAGTATTCTCCTTCCAGGTTTAAGCAGTTGCTGGGTCTCTCATGAGAAAGACTTGGTGATTCACAATAAATTTCTGCAATTTCATTGCAGATTTGATATGACTTGGGTGGGTTTGAAAATTAGACAAATAATTAGTCCTCATCTTAATAGGAATTAATTAGACTGAGGTATATTATCACTTATTCCTTTGTCTCAATGGACTGTGGACTTAAATATCTTTTAGACTATTACTCAACTAAGTTTTGCCTCAAGTCTCCTATTTCACTTTGGCACCCCTTTTTAGGGGGCCACCCACAATTAGGGTTTACATTGTTATAAATTAAGTAGACGATAGTAGTTGTTACCACACTAATGCGGGTCAATCAAGTTTTTCTTATAGATAAATTGTGGGTTGTTTTAAACAAAAATCCTGGGGGCTTTTGAGTGGGTTCTTTGAACAAACCTGGTTAGCCTTGTATCAATGCAGTACTGGATTGATACCACATAACGAAACCCTTCACACATAAAAGAAGTGTTGGTCGGTAAACAATGTCTTCACAACTTTGGTCTCGTTTGATCGAGTTTTATCAAACAACTATGAAGGTGTCGATCATGGTTTTTTAGGTCGCAACCTGGTGGCGCTAAATCAGTCAATTAGAACTTGAACTCACGTCCGATGCTGTTAAACTATGTATATTGAGCCAACTCCACTACTATTACTAAGATCCCCAAAAATGCTATCACACATCACAGTCTTTTTTAAAAAACTTTTATCCTTCGACCCTGATCACACACAGTGAAGTTATTCATAATTCGCATTACAAACAATCGATGTTTCACTATTAACTAAAAAGAAAACAAAAACTACATGTGTCGGCTCACAATTCTTAAAACTGAACACTAAGACTCTAGAGTTACTTGGTATCAAGGAAAATGCGAAAAGCCTCTAGGATAAATGCACTTAATTAATGCTCGAAGTAATGTTAACAACACAATTTTAAATCGATAATTCATTTTTGTTGAGCAGGTTCAAGACAGAAGTGAAGAAGAAGTCAGCTATATACAGAGACCGTCAGCATAGCGCACTAGACAACGCAGTCTACTGGGTTGAATATGTACTTCGTCACGAAGGTGCTCCGCATTTAAGACCCCAATCTACCTTCATGCCATGGTATCAAGCAGAACTACTGGATGTAGCAGCTGCAGGATTAGTTCTTCTGGTCGTAACCATTCTAATGCTGAGAAAATTCTTCCTTTTCATTACATGCCAGACTTTTAGACAAAACAGGAACAAACAGAAAACATCATAGGATTGAAATTGGATAAGAAACCGAACCTTCAATTGATTCTCCAACTTCTTAGGAAGGATATAAAATCATCCCTTTAACTAATTTATACCAATCTAATGACTGATTCAATTACGTAATCTATGTATTAAAAATACTTAAAGACTATCCACTAAACGATATGTCTTCATAGACCAATGATGGAAGTTATTTTGGTTGAAAATAATAAAAGTATTCAAAACGAAATAATTGCCTAATTTTTCATTTAAAACAACATTTTAAACCTCCTTTAATCATAAGAATTTTAAAATCTTCAGAGGATATTTTTCCAATTCATTTATAGAATCAACACAAAAAGGATTTTCAACTTAAAACATTTCAAGATTAAATAATAATTTATTTACTTATCATTGATATCTAATGCTAAATAATACCATAATCGATTGGAACGTCTGGATCTACTATACCTAATATGGGATCAACAAGATCAATATAAATATTTTAGTATAGTAAAAATTAAGTAGCCCGCAAATAGTCCCCGGATTAGTTTTGTAATGTAGCTATATATTTGAAAAATTTGCAGGTTAGGATTATTTTGATAATTCAAGCAAATAAATGCATGACCTTTTGTAAACAATATTTAAAAAGAGAAATTAAAAATAAATAATTGAAATAATTTAGCAATAAATATAATAGAGAACTCTTTTGTAATGTTTTAAATGTCTGCATGAACCATTTGTTACTTTCATTTGGTTTTTATTTATAGAGGCATTTGTGTCTTAATTTATTTTCTCTGTTCATGCCGTACTAAATCCGCTTATGAAAGACTTGAGAGATACCATTTTTTTTTCGAATACTGTATCAGTTCATATTTTTTTTTCAAGATTTTAGTTATACAAAAAAAGCATAACAGATGGAGTTCTAATTTTGCACTTGAACGAATAAAATAATTGGAGATTTTCGATTTACTTTAAAAGGGGTCTCTTTTATAGCTTTTATTTGCCTTTAGAATACGAAAGTACCAATTCCAACAACTATATACAAGAATTTTGTTCAGCAAACAATGTTGGCTTATAATTCTCTTTTTTTTAAGCTAGGATTTTGAGAATCTTCCATACACACACATTGTGTCCCAACATATCAACATAGAGTATTTAAGAGGGAAAAAATTCTTGCGTTTAGGTTTTCGAAAAAAAAGTACATAAACTCCTACTTGTTTTTAAACCTTAAAAAAAAAGTTTATATTTTGAGTACAGGGTTACAGTTCCATAAAAACTTTTAATAAAATACTATGAGTAAACTGACCTTATTTTTTTAGCATTGAAAAATGTTATTTAAAAAAGTGGTTCAGAATTGCGAAAAACGGGTAAATGTTCAAATTTAATTAATTTTCTGAAATATTAAATTTTAATCTGTCTTCTAAAAATGATCATTATTCAGACAATAACATGAATAGTTCACAGAAATGCCTGATTATTAGAGTGGATGAGCGCTAAAGGGGAGAATTACACAGGTCATTACAAATATTTCCCTTGGGCATGTTCAAAATGCTTGTAGAGAATTTATAAATAGAGTGGAAATTTTCCCAGAAGTAGATGACAGTACAATTATTGTGAATAATGATATTTCATTTTTATTTTTTGTTTTCCAACACTGTTGAAGTTTTTTTGATAGTTCGTTTTCTAACAAGGTGTATATAATATTTTAACAAAATTAGATAAATAATTACTTGAGATTCAACTCAGTAACTGTGTAATTTTATTATATGTGCTTACTATTATCAATAACTGAATGAATATTGGCTGTAGATGTACCCTTTAGTAATTTAAATCTCGTTAAAATTAATTAATTCAAATAATTTTCCATGTAATGATTTGAATCAATTAATTTTCCCACGACCCTAAAGGATCCACGATGAAACATAATAATAATTGATTAATTTTATTTTATTAAAATAAAATAATATATTAAAAGACAGCAATATTAATTGCAGTTTCAGATCATGTTCCGCTATAATGTGTTAGATATATATTTATACATAGATTTCAAGAAACTTTATTATTGCAGTGAAATAAAAGCTTTAACATTTACTTAAGTCTAAAATTGGACTTTTAGTGGGATAGAAGACAAACCTCTAAAGGTAAAAAATCTTGTCCATAAAAAAACAAACATTTATTTTATTTTTTATATAGAGATGAAAATAAATAAAGGCAACCAAAGTAAATAAAAAAGAAACGCAAATACTTTCACAAAAAGAAAACACAAAAAGAAAGACAAAATACAAAGAAAAGAATTGTAAGAAAGAACGAACCTGAGTATATAATGGTTAGTAAATAACTAACTGCACAAATATTCACTACACACAAAATCCCTATGATTTTACAACTGTTTTTAGGGTTTTGTAGATACTTCTCAAACCCTTATGCCGAGGGTGATGTGTCCGTCTGTCCGTCGCTCTTTGGTTCATAGGGCCCGAACCGTTCAAGCGAAAGTGCTGAAATTTGGAACCCTGGTGCAACCTTTTGACCCAACCAGAGGAAAAATATACAGAAGTCCATAATTAGATTTGCGCATGCGCAATTCAAAAAAATGTGGTAAACTCAAAAATTTACATTTTTTT
>KZ651899.1:124611-137548 GCA_001010745.2 Gerris buenoi
AAAATCTTAATATAAACCATAGAAAAACTATAATTTAAATCAAAGGACCAAGCAAAGGATGGTACGGCTGCGCTAGACTTGGCGGGAAACTGCCGTGCCCCAAATTTATTTTTGCCAAAATAATCTATACAATATTTAAAATTAACTTAGAGGAAATTTTATGACACTGTTTTTAATGAACAGTAATCAAAATCATGACATAATACGACCTTTTAACAGGGTCAAATGAAACATTTATTGCAACTTATTACACCTTTTCAGCCATCCATTACTTGCATGAGAGAATTGTAAGGGTGTATCACATTAAATTAGTATTAACAATTTAATTAATTGTTTTGACACTTTTATTTTAAGATTTGGAGGTCACTTCATTTCAGGAATTCTGAGTTGTAAATATAGTAATTCTTAGGATTATTTTTCTTTTCTTATGTTATATACATGTATATAAAGAGATTGTTGGCACTAAAGGAAGACAAAGTGATCCTTATGAGGGCCCGAGGATCTGAAGCTAAGGTATATTGCCTCAGCAATCATCCTACACACACTAATATGAGAATGTGTGCGTACTTATAAATACACATATATTTTGCTTAGTCTGGGTACGTGTAGAGGAGCTAGTATTTGTTACTTGTCAGCATCGCCTGAGGGAGGTTCATGACCGTGTACCTAAAAGACTAGCTTACCCCTCATTCTCTCGCCAAATAGACCAAATTCCGTACTACTTTATCTTCGTTCCGCACACACGCATCATAAGATGTATACATGTATGTCTAAGGAAAAAATTACTTTGTATGTATAAGTCATAAGGGGAAGGTAGTCTCCTTCCCCTTATGAACAAATGATGTTCCGACCCCCTTTACTTACCCCGAATATTTCGGGGCCCCTAAAACACACGATAAAATTTCGTGATAAAAAAATGTAGACAAGAAGAGATTTTTCCTTTTTACTCGGCATCTTGCCTTTAATACTAGTTTTTCCTTTACCTTTAGTATTTACCATGAAAAACTGTAAAGAATTCATCGGTTCAAGTCAAGACTTGGGTGCCTTGAATAAAACAGCATTCTTTCATTTTCCTTTGCGAAAAAGAAAACACCAACTTTTTGAGGGTAAACTCTCAATTCTTTATGTCCAGAAATGTTTCAGTCAAACTTTACAGACTATTCTCTTCAAAGTAGAGAATTTATAGCGGATTATAAATAGTTAAATTTATCGAAAACTGAAAGGGTTTTTTTTATAAACTATATTGCCATGGTGATGCATTCAATGCCACACAACGATAAACAAGTATACTATTATGTTATATACAATACCTAGGAAAATATACAATACCACCTAGGAATGTGCCACGCAAGCGTGACACATAGGAACTGTTCTAACACCAGACATTACATCACTAAGATGTTGGCTCGGCTTACGCCATGTCTTGCATCGTTACGTCGCGTCCGACTCATCAGGGGCCCGACGATGCCCACCCACTCTGGACCTATACCGCAAAATCACGGTATTACATTGCAGATGTGTTTTGCCAGCCAAGCAAGAATGGCGGTGTGAGAGCACGCTCGTCTCTGATAATTCCTATATCTTATCTTCTTGAGCCGGTATAGGTCCAGAGTTGGGTGGGCATCATCGGGCCCCTGATGGCACATCCCTAGGTGTCTCTCACTAACACAAATTGAATACCATATTGCAGTGAGCAAAATCACGGTATTACATTGCAGATGTATTATGTTATAGTCTACATTCAATCTGAAAATCCATGAGCGTAGCGTTTTAGTTTGTACATTACAGAACTACAGTGTAAAATTGTTTCTCAATAGAAGCAAGATTGTCCAATTACATGTTAGAGCCTGCTAATATCGTTTTATTTTGATATCTGCGTTGCCTTTTTGGAAACATCGACTTTTGAACTTAAATAATTTAATGTTGAAACAATTTCTCCATTTGAGCTGAAATTCACACCAATTATGCCTTTCTATAAGATAAGAATTCCTCTATATTTCAAATCCGTCAGATTTTTGTTTTGTTTAAAATGTAGGTTCTAAGAAGCTTTCACATGTAATAAAACTAAATAGTCTATCACATTTGGGTTTAATTTCTTACTTACGTAAGTTTTAAAATATAAAGATGCTCTTTGGAGATACTTTGTATTGAAAGCCATTTGAACCAGATGGCTTTTAGCAAAGCAATAAAGCAGGTTGAGGAAGAGTATGGAACGGTAATGGAGTGCAAAGGAGAAGAAGGGAGTGAAATTCTCAACAGAAACAAGACAAGAGTAACAAAGAATAAACCGGTAAAAGATACGAGGGAGTTGTAATATCCTGTGATATAAACTGCAAGGGACTCTAGAGACAAAGGCACTTCCATAACTGTGTTTGGAACCTAGCCAGGAAACCTCTGTTGAGGGACTAGGACCGTCCCTGGCTACGGGACAAAACCAACTACAAGGGGACAGATAAATACTAAACCAAGTATTTACACGTCGAAAAAATAAAGTTTCTTTCAACACACGGCTAAACTTCATGACGCTACATAAAATATTTACTGCAGAGTTAAACCTCACGACACGAGGCAGCATACATTTCATTGCGGTAACTTTCACCGACATACAAAATTGAAAACATTCATTTGTTAAAATTACTGTTTTTGGGGAAAAAGTAAATAGTAATAGTTTATGTACTTCTCTACTTTGACTCCTCCTCTACGCTCAAGCGACCTAGTAGAGGTGTAAAAAATAACTGAACAACTGATAAAAATATATTATGTTGTAAATTCCGAATTTTGTTCGATTAATCACAATGCTTATGTTACATAATAATAAGCTTGAAATTAAACACAGAATTCTATAATAGTAAAAAAGTCTGCCAATTAGTGTGGAACATAAGACTCCGTGTCCTATCACAGGACAAATGGTGGACATGAGCATAAAATAAAATGTAATGATTTCAAAACATGAGTGCGACCAAAAATGTATGATATAAATAATGTGACCCCGGGGAATTGAAAGGTTTTGATTGGACTTCTGTCGATGTCTTTAGTCACATTTCATTTATTTCGATTCACAGTTAAAAGTGCCAAGGCATCAGTTTAATCTTCCTCTTTTGTTGAATGCATGCTCTATTATATTTATTCTTCTTATTCTATAATTATCCACATGACATAAATGTTGAAATGTTGAAATTAATTTGAGACTATCAGAGGGTTAATTTTGATGCACTACCTAGTTTTCATTAAAAGTGGTTAAGTAGTTTTAAACTAAGGGCGTTAGCGAGAGGCAAACTGATATGAGAACTAAACATGATTCCTGACGTCTGGAACACATTTATTTTCATGGAAAATTTGAATTTAGACAATTAAGCAAAGTCGGTCATCTTAAAAGCAAAAATAATTACTATGTAAATATAAATAAAATAAGATGCAAAACTTTTATTCGAATTGAACGGACATGAAGGTCCCTGTGAGAGCTTTGTGATTCTACGTTTAGTCATTGTTACATAATATTAATATTCCAATTGAAGGATGATAACCGCTTGTCAGAAATATGTCCTTCTATGTTGAGTCGTCGCAGTATCAGTCAAGCATGATCAGGTTTTCGTTATTGCAAATTGGACAAACAGAGGTTGTTATTACGGCGATGCGATACAGATGCTCTCGAAGGTAGCCATGACTGGTGGCTAGTATAAAGTTGGCATTGAAGACATAACAGGGAAATATATTCTGTTTACGAACTGTGCATAGATAAGGTGGAGAGAGATATTTTGTAGCTGGTGCATTTTGGATGAATGTTTTGCGAAAGCATCTCATTCATTGCCAGCAAAGTCTACAAGACTAGGGATCTACTGTTTTACAATGTCCATTCGTAGCTTTATGAGGTCAATGAAAGCCTTTTCCTATATGTCCAGAGATCGCCGATTGGAAGTCTACTATGCAGTAAATTAAATTCCTGCGTACATTTAAACTTTGCGGTTCTTTAATTTTTAATTTGAGTTTCTCAAATGCGAGAAGGTTAAAACAGGTAACCTCCAAAATAACATTGCAACACCCTTCGCTTCAGTAAAGACTGGCAGGGTAAGCCTAAATATTAAATGCAAATCGATTGGCTGGTAAGTGAAGCTGCGAGAAAAGTAATTTCCATACATGAGGCAAGCACAACAGCCTACCAATCCAACTATGTATAACATCCCGTTTATTCACACTTATATATTAGCTTTAAAAATGCATATTTAATCTAATACGAAGTGCAAAAAACTAAGTTAATAGGCCTTTGTTACTCTTTGGCAATGGTAATTGGATTAAGATGCAATATATTTGTTTAATTCTTTCAAGAACTCTACACATTTAAATGTAAAAACATTTTCTGACTTCGCAATTACGCAGCACAAAGAGGTTAATATTCTATGCAGTATCCAGTGTCGAATACAACTTGGTATCTATATGAATTAGACCTAGTACAACATATTCGGACAGAGGGAGGAGAATGGGCTATCATATGAGCTCACGAGAAAAAGATATGCGCCACACTAATTGGTAGACTATTTCTTAAATTACTCATCAGATTTACCAATTTATTAAATTACTTCATAGTAATATTGTTTTGCGTTTACAGCATATCTTTACAAAACTTATTTCTCTAATAGTATTTAATTTTCATTTTCCATCATGCAGGTATATTGCATCTTGGGATGTCCTTTTCTGCTCCATTCTTTTACCTTTTTTCATTTTTCTGATAAAATCAAGAAAAGAAAATTTACTGATAGTAGATTTTATTTTTCCCCGTAAATTGTGAATATATTTTCATTTCTACGGCTCTCCCTATTCAGCTGTGATGTAATTTGAAAATTATATTTATATTAAAGAAAGATATTGTATTTTCATCTGTTATTTCTTCTGTGAGGTATTTTATTTTTTAAAAGAAAACTACGTTGTTCAACCTTGTCTTTTTCACCCATCTTTCAAACCTCCCTCATTATTTAAAGGTATTTTTGTACAATGTCTTTTCCGTTGTATATTGTATCCTTAAAATATAAAATAAATAAATAGAAGTAATAAGACGATGCTGTCAGAAATACCCTCGAATTATTTTCTTTTAAAATGAAACTTGTCAGGTAGAAATGAAAATAATTATTAATTTTGTAGTCATGTTGTTGTCACTGTCAGCATAATTGAATTGTTGTCTGTAACTGTCACTGAAGCTTCGAATCAGTTATTTCAAATAATAGATTACATTTTTTATATTTTTTATTTTCTCAAAAATTTACATTATTTAAAAGGTTTCATGACATATTTCGCCATATTTTGCCATATTACTTTCAACGTTCTAAGCGTATTGCTTTCACTTGTGCATTCCCACAAACTTTTTTTTTAAAAATAATAATACTTATCCAAGTCACAACTCCAATACAAACTCGGTATAAAATAGAATATAGAAAATAAAATATTTTTTATCATTATTAACGTTCTATTCTTTACTTCTAATTTTACTTTACTATTCTTTACTCCAATTTTTATATTTAGTCTTTAACGCGAGGTAACATTTCTTTACAGTAAACATTCTCGTTGGTTATGTGATAACCAGTATCAGATGCTGTATTAATTCCCTACTCAATCATAGCCTTCTGGACATCAAGCCTTCTGGGACATCAAAAATGATAAAAAGATATACAATCGTTGTTTTTCAGTGTGTTGCTGGTAACTACCCCCTCATTCCTGAATAAGCTTATATAGTTAGTTTGCCTGTGAGCGTACCGAAGGTAACGGAAGTATTTTGATAATTCTGCGATAATCGATGATTTTTTGTTTCTGAATTGAATAATTCCTTGACAGAAATCCGTTTCAGACACCATGAAACATTTTTGGTCTCCGCTGTTGGCTGTTCAATATTTTTGTGGACCGCCATATCATAAAAACTACTTATCCGATTTTAATTAAATTGAGATGGAATGTCATAAATTGTCCACTACTGATAAATTGTACTTTCTCCTTTCGCTTCCGTCCTTCCCCTTCCGCATGCGTAACAAGATTTTTTTTTATAACACTTACACCTTTAAAAGAACTTATCTATAGTTTAGAAAAATTGGTTAGTCAAAAGTAGCAGACAGATCTTTTCCTACATTATTATTATATAGCAATTTAAAAAGTACAGGGAAAAATAAATAAATTGGGAAATAATGGGTTATAAAAGCCAAAAAAAAATTCAATTATATAAGGAATAATATGTGCCATGTGCCACACTGATTGCCAGGCAATTTTTTATACTTAGTATTCTGTAGTATTCGAGTCCCCGACACAACTACGCTAATAAATGCCCCAAAAAAATGGGGTCCTTTATCGCTTACAATATACGAGAGTATATTACATATATTTGCGTTAGAGTTCGTTTATAAAAGAAATTTGAGTATGTGTTATATAATTCAGTCTTTAACACATGGTAAATAGCTGAAAGATAGAAATCTTTTTTTAAAAAATTCCTAAATAAAAAAGAAAATGTTAGCTTATTTATCATTCTTAAAAAGTAAAATATATTTTTTTTTTACTTTCTCTCCCGAGAGCTTTCCTTTATTTAACTTTAAACGGAAATTTTCTCCTCCCATTTTCACACTTATTTATTTGCTCGAGTTCGCTTTATATTTCCACAGGTTTTCACAGCTAAGTGTAAAGGATAGGATGAGAAAGGTAGGGGGAGAAGGGGGTGGGGGAGAGGTGAAGAAAAATTGGTTTTGAGCGCGCAACCTTCAAGAAGAGAGGTTAAGGGGGGCGGGTGGAGTACAGAAAAAACGGCTCATTTAGCAGGCGTTTGCTTAACTTATAAAGACGGGGGACTAGGGAGTAAAACCGCTTCAGGTTCAAATATATCTCCATGTTGGTTTAGTTCCCAAGAGACGAGTGCTTCATCACAGTCAGTAGCAGGAGATATAGCTCCCGCTCCCAGGAGCAAAACATCATCCCTTAGATTATCACATCTCTCTTCTCATTATTCCAACCTCTTACTCTTAATTTATTTATTTATTTTTGTTAAATAAAGATAAATGGTTAAAATAGTTAAATATCTTCACTTTAAATTAAACAATTATTATATATTAAATTGTTTTAATTTAAGGCCCACCTAAAGCGTTGCAACATAATAAATAAATATGCGGTTCTTTAATTTTTAATTTGAGTTTCTCAAATGCGAGAAGGTTAAAACAGGTAACCTCCAAAATAACATTGCAACACCCTTCGCTTCAGTAAAGACTGGCAGGGTAAGCCTAAATATTAAATGCAAATCGATTGGCTGGTAAGTGAAGCTGCGAGAAAAGTAATTTCCATACATGAGGCAAGCACAACAGCCTACCAATCCAACTATGTATAACATCCCGTTTATTCACACTTATATATTAGCTTTAAAAATGCATATTTAATCTAATACGAAGTGCAAAAAACTAAGTTAATAGGCCTTTGTTACTCTTTGGCAATGGTAATTGGATTAAGATGCAATATATTTGTTTAATTCTTTCAAGAACTCTACACATTTACTTGTAAANATCAATTTTATGTTTCAATATTTTGTTGAATTATGTTACTCACCCACTGCCTCTCTTAAATATAATAATTTTAGACGCTGTTGAGCATACCTAAAACAGAAAATTAATAAAATTTGATTAGATATAACAAACAAAATAAACCAACAAATTTATCTTAAGCATTAAAAACAGATAAATAATATTATCCGAAAGAAAATAATAAAAGAAAAGAATACATTAAAAATCGTAAAAGGCTTATATTGTAGATTCGTATTTAAATGGACAACATTTAAAGAATTTTTTTTTTGACGTTTTTTTTTTTAGTTTTTGGGGCTTGCACCCTCCAAATTTGGAGCTAAAATTTATCATTTATATGAGAAATTAAAAACAATAGGTTCCAGATAAACAGAGAGGCGCCGATTATTATTTAAATTCACCCACATCTAACTGACTGAGTGCATGGAAACCCGTTAATAAAACACAACAGTCTCGTTTATAAATAAAGGTTAATGAGGGTAATAAACCGGACAACAAAGAATGAAGAATTGTACAACAAACATTACACAAATTGTAGTTATGTCAATAAAAGCGAAACAATTATCAAATGAAATAATCTATAATCTCATAAAAATAAGAGTAGAACTAATGCAACAATTAACTCGTAATAAATATGTATATGTATATATAAACACATAATTATTTAAAAAGAAAAAAAAAACAGTGCACGACAGTTTTATAGATAATACGATAAATGCATTCTATTATATTCGGTATATAAAATTATGTAATTAAAAACTATTTTTAATATTTTATTATCATCAGTTAAAAGAACAAAAATTAACCATTATATTTACATTTATATGATGCAATAAAATAAATATATACATTACTCCAAAGAAATTAAGTATGCGTTTAAAGGATCCATAGATATAAATAATAAATTCAACAAAAAGATGAAGCCCCGTTGATAAAGTAAGTTGATTAAAAGTAAATAAAAGTTCGTGACAATTAAGCCCAAATAATTTTTATATTTAAAAAGAGTCGAATCAATGGAAAAATGTATTCAGTCTTTGTTGGTGGTTAGTTTAGTTCGGTTTTTAAAAGAAAACTGTTCTCATAAGCAAACATTTGCAATTATGCTTATAAATAAGTAATACATAGAAATTAATAACAGTTCATACGAATAAACTATATTCTAAATAGAACGGGATTTAAGTTATTTTTAATATTATTATTGCGGACATCCTACAAACCTAAATATTACGTAAGAAAATCAATACAAGATCAAAAAAACTATTCAAGCACACTTTTATTTTCCATGGACTTATAAAAATAGGACGCAATGAACCTATGTGCCTAACTAATTGTTAAACTATTTTAATTTTGCTATTAATGTGTTATGTTATAAATCATGTTTATTGCAAGGCAAATAATTATTAAACCCAAGATACAAGGCTTTACCTCACAAGTAAACAAAATAATGAAATATAAAAGATGTAAACTTTTAAGACAGTTTACGTTATAACATCAGGAATTGTTGAAATCGTCAGAAATGTACTTTCAGATTTTTTTTTTTTTTCCAGCAATATTTTCCAAAAAAATACTAAATAATAAAGATATTTTCATTAGTGAAATTAGACACAGCCTTTTATGATAATTATGATTGAAATAAATCTTCATTCTAAATCAGGCTGAATCTAGTTATTCCATGTTTGTAGTTTAACTTTAAAAATGTGATCTATATAAATTAATGTTAAAGATCAAGCCTAAGATTTGATTACTAATTAAACTAATTTTAGGAAAGAAAGCACTGATAAGTTGAAAACATTTCCACAAAATATTATATAGCTGTAAATAACATACGATGAAGAAACTAACATCAGGAAGCGCTATAGATAACTACCTGAAAAACTCGTCTATGCACGGCCTTAAATATATCAGCTCCAAGACTCCATCTACGATTCAAAGGTGCGTATTGCTTACTTAACTAGACAACACGTGGCGCTCATTGAAGCGAGAGTATTTCGATAAATATTGAATATTAAGAAATCAGCCAATCTTTTTAAGTTTGTATCAACCAAAGAGGAAAACGTTAGATATGAGCGTCTATGGAGGTCATCTTAAGAAATAATACAGTTATCTCTCCAAGTAAATTAAACTTTTTTTTAGCCAAAGCAGCTTAAAGCCTTCATAAGGCCATCATCAGTGCCTAAGAACAGTAGGTGATAAACCAGGTGATAATAGCAAAACTTAAACGAATTAAAATATAAAACTAAATCTATAAAAAATAGACTGCCAATTGGTGTGGCACATAGCTTCCTTGCATCCTATTCACGTACTTCATTGATTTTATGCTTATACAAGCCATTATTGTCTAACAAAAAAAAAGTTACATTTTTTAAATTTTACCCCCTTAAAACTATAAATAACACAAAATAGACCGTAACAAAAATTATTCTACTATTCAAGAGCTTTTCAACGATATACATATACATCATATTATAAAAGATTAACTTTGACATTTGTACCCCTGTACTTTGAGGTACCAAAATTATATTTTCAATAAACCAACAATACAAAAGGGCATTAATTAAACTAATAAATAAAAAAACTAATAACAAAAAATTATTTAAACCCTTTAACCTACAACAAAATTAAAAATCGGTACAAAAGTACGTGTACAAAATGTTTTAAAATAGCTTTAATGTGCATTTTAAGGCCTTTCAAATAATATACCACACAATATTAATAACCAAAAAACGTAGTTACGTGACACGGCACACGGGAAAAAGTTTACTCTCATGTAATCAGCGAATAGGATGTAAAATGAACTAATGAAATAAAATATAATCAATTTAAAGAGCATTAGTGTGAGATTCAAGCGCCTCAATCAGAAAAAAAGGTCAACTTATATAGAAACTATGACCAAAGACAAAAAGGGAAAAAAAAACCAAAATTATCATCATCTAAGGTTTAACCGATGATGATACGACAAAAGTCATAGGACCAAAGTTGTAGATCTTTTAAAATCAGTTACCGCTGGTGCTATCCGTTTTCCAATATGACTTACCGTTTAACTACAATAAGTCCCCAAATACAGCTTAAAAATCAAATCGCCATTTTTATTTTTTTAAGGGGGGGAAGGAGGGGGAAAAGTGAACTTTGTATAATTATTTTGGCTCACAATATGGACGTTGCACGTCGAATGGCGCAAACCGCAGTCTCTAGCTCTTCTGGAAGTGGGAAAACATTAATATCAGTCAGTGAGTCAGTTAGCCATGCGGCTTTATAGTACATAGACATATTAATTTAGCACGATTTAAAGGGAACAAACGGTTGAAATTAGGCAGGTGCTATCTGCAGGCTACTTTCGACAAATTATAAAAATTTCATAAAAATCAGATGATTACTTTTAATGATATATCTGTAAATAAATGTATGTTTGTGTGCATGTGGAAGATAAACAAATAAGCGCAGAATGTTGAAACTTATATGGGACCAACAATGGACTAATTATGACCTACAAACTAAATTTCATTCAAATTGGACAACTAGTTTTAAAAGATATGGTGGTTTGCAAAAATTGAGCGACAGACGGACCGCCAGACAGACCGAGAGGCAGACACGGGACCAAAAATGTTCCCTGGTGTCTGAAACGGATTTCTTTCTGTCTTGGAATTTTTGAAATCAGAGGTATAAAATATTTTTCGTTTTTCAGAACGATCACATAGCTTCTGTTACCTTCAGTAAGCTCGGAAGCAAAAATATAAATATATTAAGGTGAATAATGGTTGAAAACAACTAATAAAAGAAGTAACATAAGTCAAATTTAAGATAAGAGCAAAAACCTGCAGCGTTCTTATAGTAGATTTACTCTGAACCTGATTAAAAATAATCACGTGTACGCTCAAAACAAAATCGGTTTCCTTCATTTCGCACATAAAGGTGGTAAACTGGAATTACTAGAAAACTTGGAGTTAGGATCTTCGTTGATAAGAGGCCATGACTTCAATGCCGGTCCGCGTCAGTCTTATGTCGATCACTGACATGAAGTAGACTCACCTTTCTCAAATTTCCTGTTGCTAATGTAACTTTATTTCTTCCGCATTTCATAAGATTAGCTCAATTTTTACTGTAAGTCCCCTTTTATTTTATTTATTTATTCTTTTTTCACTTAGTTGTTTCATTTTATTTTATTATTAATTTTATTTAATAATAAACGTATTAATTGGGCTTTATTTTATTTTTACTTTTCCTCACTACTAAGTACTTTTCCTACTAAGTATAGTAGGAAAAGTATTGTTTTCACAAAAAAATTTTATTTCGAGATTTCAACGGAATTATCCGTTTTAGGTGTTTTTAAGACCTCCGGAGTGGTTTTCAGTATGACGTATGTATGTGTGTTATCATCGTAGCGCCCAAGGTGTTTAACCTAGAGAGTTGAAAGTCTTAAATAGTACCTGCAGTGGTGCCGCCCGGAAAATCAACTTTTTCCGCCACCTAGAATCCAGTTTGCTGAGTCAGCAAAAATTTTAAAAATCGTAATAAATCGTAAATGCTCCTGGTCAAGTTGAATTTTAGCACGAATGTACCTCTCTGTATGAAAAACAAGCCCACCATATTTCATTCTGATATTGGCCGCCATTTTGAAGATATCAATTTTTAAAATTTTAAACTTTGACGGTTAATAATATCGAAAGTATAAATAGGATTTTGACATATAGCATATCGTTGGAACCGGAAAAAATTAAGGATCAAATATGTAAAAAAACTTGATGAAATTCTATTAATTGGTTTAAAAGTTATAAGTGAATAATCATTTATTAATGCGATAATTTTGATGACGTCAAAGTTTGTTTACATCTGTCAAAATACCGCCAAACTTTAAACAATTAAATATAATATAGGCATTAAAAATAAGTTTTTTTTTAAAGAATGATAATAAATCAGTTAGTTTAGAACGGTCACCCATCCAAGTACTGACCACGTCCAATGCTGCTCCCTCCTACTGCGATGCAGCAGGAGAGGCCACTTTAGTGGCTTCTGAAGTGAGGAAAAGTTCCGAGGTACCACGTACCCGATTTTTTTTTTATTGATTTTGTTTTTTCAACAATTTTACCTGTCAGTTTTATTATTTATTTTTAAAGCTGGTTTTTTTTTACGCTTAAATTTTACTGCTTCATCTAATTGTTTTGATATATGTTACTTTTTTTAGGGTTTTGTAGATACTTCTCAAAACCCTTATGCCGAGGGTGATGTGTCCGTCTGTCCGTCGCTCTTTGGTTCATAGGGCCCGAACCGTTCAAGCAAAAGTGCTGAAATTTGGAACCCTAGTGCAACTTTTTGACCCAACCAGAGGAAAAATATACAGAAGTCCATAATTAGATTTGCGCATGCGCAATTCAAAAAAATGTGGTAAACTCAAAAATTTACATTTTTTT
>KZ651899.1:201442-217256 GCA_001010745.2 Gerris buenoi
GGTGGGCCCATCGAACAAACCCGGGTTAGGGACCGAAATCTTCACACTTGTGTGAAGATGTGGTCGGGAACCATGACTCCCCTCCTGGTTGTATTACAACCAGGAGTGTCATCATCATGGTTTCCAGGCCGAAACCTGGTGGCGCCACTCTTTCGAGGAGCTTCCCATTTATTTAAACAATGCTGGGTTGACATTGAGCGGGGGCCCTGTTCGGGAATCGAACCCAGAGCTATGGTAAGAAGCGTTTACCCATCCATCTACTAACCCTGCTCGAGGCTGCATAACTTGCGTTATCACACGGCAAGCGCGCTAGCCTCTGAGCCACCCCAGGTTCCCTGTTTTTATTCTATACTATTACTGTAAATAAGAAGGTAAGGGCTTATCCGTCATACAAATAAAATTCAGAAATGATCGAATTTGTTAGACAATGTTTGTTAGTATTATCATATTAATACTACAATTTGTTTTATGTATTAAACGTGAACCTTAATTAAGTAAATATATTATGTTAACAATTGGTTCCTTTTTACACCCTTTAAATTAACTTCACATGTTTCTCAGAAGCAAATCTTTTAACTTAAATTTTACACACTCACCGACTCCCTAGAAAGCTGAAACTTGCACAGATTATGTATTTCTAAAATTGTCTGTATTAGCCGTCAGAATCGCTAAATTTCTGATAACTTTTGGAGCGGTAAAATAAAAATAAAATTGTATACAAACACGATCAGTGACAATTAAGTGAGGTTATTTTCATTTAAAACAGCAAATATTTTGTAGGGTAGAGAGAGCTCAGTTGATAGAGGAACCCAGTTCCTCCTGTCATTTTGGGGTTAGGACTACATGTTTCTCAGCCACCGGCCTACTTTGCAAACTTGACTGTAGAGAGCAACCTCTAGCACCCACTGTCAAAAATTTCCAGATTTATATTGAGAAATTTTGGCAGTGAAATTCGAAAAGAAAATTTCATTTCAGTACCACTGGCAGCTAAGTGAGTTTAGAAGAGTCACAGTACTAAGAGCAATCAAAGTTCATGCATATAAATAAATAAATAAACCTTTGTTTGTATAATTTTAAAAATAAAATGAAAGTCAACATAACAATCATATGAAAATCAAAAAGTAAACTAATCTTATTATGCACCCCTCCATATAAGGAGCTTGAGGAAGGCGGTGACTTTGGTGGGGTGATAAGTCACTAAAGGCCCGTTCAAACAGAAAGCGGACAAGGTTACAAAGAAAGCGAACTGTCTACCGCGGACAGATTTTCTGCCGGACTGGGTGTATATTTTTACTATTTTACTTAGTTCTTTATTTGCTTTTCAAATTACTAATAATTTGCGGTATAAGTGCAATTTCAGATATTGTAATTTTATTTTTAAATAATAATTAGTTAGCTCCGAAATCAAACAAATAAAAAATATATCTACATCATAGGCTATTTTATAAAAGCATTATTTTACATTACATGTAAAGTTGTATTATAAGCAATTTAGCAGGTCTAGGACCTCCACGGACTGTTTCACACCAGCACTTTTACTGTTATATTGGAGCTATGAATATTCTAATAGATACAAGTTCAAATCTCAATATATTTGATNACAAGAAACAAATACATAAAATAAAATGATTTTACCTTGAATTTAATTCGTGACGTTACCATTGCAGCAACGATATTATGTCGGTGATTAAAATTTGATTTCTACGGCGAGTTATATAATTACGTTAACCCCTCGTGCACACAGATCCCTGATAATGTTAATAAACGAGAAGTGAACGGACTGAGTTTAGTACTATCCATTCCCAGTTTTTACTAATAAAGTAAGGTTAAGCTATAAAGTTCATTAGTACTTCACTTCAATCCAAATTGACTTATGGAAAAGCCACAGTTAGTAACTAAACCCTAGTTTCCAAGTTATCAATAACCACACTCCTGCGCAATTTCACCTAAAGTATATCCAACCCTGAGTGTAATTTACTTAGGGAAACTCCGGGGTTTTAATGTGCTCGGCATCTCGTAAGCAAGGGTTTTCCGGATTCCTTTACTCGTACATTAGGGACTAACGTGCTTTCACTGAGGAACATTAGTACTCTTAACTCCCCCGTCCTTAGTTACCTAAGTACTCCAACCTTTACTCCGAGCAAGGTTCGAGAATGCTAACTATGGAAAAGGGTTAATTGCTGAGTAATGTAGGCTAAGGGTCGGACCTATCTACAAGCATGGCAAAGACAAGACTCCCCTTCCCGATAGTAAATCCTACCTCCACCCTATTAACTTATTGATATATATATTAGGCACAGGAAACCGAAATAAATAATAAATTAAACCCATTTTTTACCCTAAATTGTATGAAAACCTTAACACCTCTTAGTAATAACTAGCAAAAACTATTAAATTACATTTTTACTTATACATTTATCTATAGATTCTTTAGGAAGAAAGAGAGATATCACTCCACCATCAGTAGTAAAAAGGGTAGTTCATGTCAGCAACACCTATGCACCAAGTAGTTGCTACAGCGCTTGCCCAAGTGTAACTCTTTACTTTCTCGTATACCACAAATTAGAGCAAATATTGTGATGGCACGAACATTTGATTTTAAGACTTCGATGAACGAGTAAATGATTAATGTTTGATGAATATTAAGTATATTACTGTATATGAATATGAAGCAATGATGTATATGATGAAACAAATGATGTATATGAAGAAATTATGCATTGAAGATAATTTCTAGTGAAAGGACTGATTTTTACCGAATTTTCATTGAAAAAAATTCACTAATAGAGCCACTTGCATGGCGGGAGTTGGAGCCGGGACTATGGCCAAAATACGTTTCATGGGTCCCTGATCACGAAAAATTAAGTTAAAATCTTGCCGCGGGGTTCCGCAAGCCGAGCGAATTTCCATTGGAAATTTGCAGTTCAATGTAGTGTGGTTTAAACTTTTTTCATAACTATTGCGATTATGTTTAACAAAGCAATATTCTAAAAGCCGTAATCCAACTAAAATATTTCTTTTAAATTTTCTTAACCTAAAATATCACACACACTGGTAATAGTTATGAAGTAAGTTTAAACTACACGACATTGAACTACAAATTTCCAATAGAACTTTGCTCGGCTTGCGGAACCCTGCCGCAGGATTTTTATTAATTAAAACTGAAACCCGGAATCAAACATGACAACCTTATCTCAATGGTAATGCAATGGTAAGAAAGGCGGAGTCTAGGAATGAAAACTACTGTTTTTATGATAACATACTACTAAACCTTACATAAGAAGAACAAGAAAATTACCCTTATGGATGGGATTAGTCAGTAAACATGATGATAGGAGACGCGCTCCTGAGTAAATGTTAAAACAGTGGAAATGACAAAATAAAAAAGTTAGGAATGATAGAGTAAGAATAACATTTATCTGTTAATAGCGGTTCCCACAAATGCTGGGTCAACGATGTTTTAGTTTTCAGAAACGTATCAAAGTTAGAGATTTCTAAGTCCTACAAACGGCATAACACGTTTGTTGTCCTAGACTTGAAAATTTATATTTCAGTTTTTGTTTCCAAAAGATTTGATGATTCTAATGGAAAATTCAATGGTTGAATTTGAGGACTAAATAGGTTTTTCGTGGTTTAAACTCTATCAGGACATTAGTAGAGGGCAAGTTTTCCCCTGAGGGTGTTTGGAGGATTAAAAGTTTTAGATTGAGGAGAGCCCAGTTGGTTAGGATCAGAGTAAGAGCTGGAGGCTTATTGCGGCTTCACTGTGAACCAGACTGAGGTTTGAGGCAATTGCCTCGCTCGGTCCTCGTCCAGACTAGCTCTGAGTAAGTTACGGCCTGCCTCGTCCGAACCCCGACGGCTTTCCAATCCTTCCTAGAACTCGGGTTAAAGGGGAAAATCACTCCGACAAATTTGCTCATTTTAAATCCCAAACGCACTTTTCAAGAAAGAGCAATAATTCTTAACTAGGATAAAACTCTTACTCCTTTACGCCTTTCTATAAATAAACTTCACGGTTTTTCTCACGTCTCTGATAAAAAAACTTTTAAATAAAATAAAATTCTTTTTCACAACAGAACTGTATTAAACCTTTTATGATCTTGCAATAAAAGAATCGTCAATATTTAAGCAGCTACTCATGCCAGTTAGCGCAATCGATTCGGAAGAAGTCAAATCCAACTACTAGCTTCGCGATGTGATGACTTTGTTCCACTTTAAAAAACGTTGCTCCTAAAATTTAACGATGAACTGAAAATAAAACCACCTACAATTCCAGCTGTTCTTAGGACCGAAATCAACGAATATGACATTAATATAACATAAAATATGTAATACCCGAAAAGAATTCTATGACCTTGTGAGTTAAATCCACGAACCAAGAAGGTTAAAAAGTTTTCCAACATCAAACTATCTAGGCTAAAACCATAATCTAAGCATAAATCTCACTAAAACAAAAATGAAAAGATCAATAGTTGAGATTTTAACAAGGCGCATAATATTAAATTAATACTCTACGACTAATAGCGGCTAAAATGCATTACACCATAAAAGCAATATTGCATAATCTATAGATTTAAAAAGTCAGATAATTGCACATAGCTTCCTAGCGTCCGATTTAATGATATGATTTTACAACCAATTTATTGTCTAATTTGTTTAATTTTCTCCCCTCATATAAATCACGAATAAAAGTATCAATTTAGCAAAATTTAATGACCGCAGAATGTTAAATCGATGATGGGAACATTTGAGGGCTAATTGGACAAACTATCAATATTTCTTTAAAATCAGTTTAGTACTTTTAACTATATAGTTGTAAATAAATGTATGTTCGTGCGCATTTTGAAGAGAAACAATAAATTGTCTAATTTATTTAATTGTTTCCCTAATTTTTAAAGTCAAACTTGTTTTGATTTTCTATATGAATTAAAGTATTGATTAAGCAAAAG
Source organism: Gerris buenoi (assembly GCA_001010745.2). Lineage (NCBI taxonomy): Eukaryota > Metazoa > Arthropoda > Insecta > Hemiptera > Gerridae > Gerris > Gerris buenoi. The sequence goes on from KZ651899.1 coordinate 206,395, forward strand.
ATAAAGAACGAAGATTAATCTGGTGCTATCTCCGGTTTACCTTCGACAAAGCATCCAAATTTCATACAAATCAGATGAGTACTTTTGAAGATATAGGTGTAAATTAATGTTTGTTTGTGCGCATGTTAAAGAGAAAAATATGGGCGCAGAAGGTTGAAACCTTATATGGGGCCAACAATCAGCTATTTATGACCTACCATACTAATGTAATTAAAATTGGTTTAAAAAATGAACGCTATCGAGACTAAACATTACCAATTGGAAAAAACTTCGACAAAAGTTGTTTATGTCATAAAAAGAAGCTAAATTCTCAATTGCTAATTTTAAGGATCTAGTCCAATCATATCGTCATGTAGAATTATGCATACTGAAATGAAACTAGCCACAATCTTGAATCAATGAATCAAGATGCCTGAAGATAATAATATTTTTAGCGTGCACCTAAAGGCTAGTAATCAATTTACAATATCGAGATATCGCGATAAGTCATTCAGTCAGAATAAAATATATTATACATAAAAGATAATTAATTCTGACAAAATAAAAATAATAAAAGAGAAGCAACGGACATACACTTACTTTTACATTTTGACTATATAAGGAAAATGATAAATTTGTTTTGGTAATACTAACTAAGTAATAAAAGTTTAACAAATGACAAATTATTATTTGACTAGTTTCACGGATTTATATGTTCCTTGTAAATAAACTGCTATTGTTTCATCTGACAAATAAAAAATAAATAAAAAAAATGCAGTGTGCTTGTGAGGTGATTTGAGCGTGTAGACAGTACGTGTGTGGTCGTTAGATATGGGGCAGCAAACCCCCCTTTCAGTTTTATCATTGTTTGAAAGGGGAAGGAGGGGTTGTTTTTCAGTCTCTCGTCCATCACTTCCCCCTCTCTCTTTGTTCCCTAAACCTTTTTGGATGGGAGTGTCCCCTCTTTTCTCCCTTACAAAAAAAATACCAGGGGGAATTTTCCCCTCTTGTAAACGTTCTGCAGGAAAACGGTCCCCTCTAAAACCTTGTTCTCACACTAAGGCATCGGATCCCCCCTTCCCGATTCCCGACTAACCTATTTAGGTTGCTTCTCTACGCCCCCTCCAAAACAATGTTCTTCTTGGAAGGGAGTTTGTCCCCACTCTATGCTTTCACAAGGGGAGTCCTGTTTCAGGTCCACGTCAGTCCAAATTGTTTTACTCTTCCATAACATCTCACTCCCCTCCACCCACAGACCCCCTCCGTAACCTCCTAGATCCCTAAAAGAAGAGAGAGAGCTGTCAACCACCTTCAAAACTTCCTCTTATATTGCTTTTTTTTCCTTGGAATAACATTGAGATATGTCGACATATAAACACCTTAATACATGTCGATTGAATTTAGGACTTCAATTTATATGTAAAATAAAAAAAAGTATAAATAATAATTGTTTAAAATAACGTTCTTTCTTTATTTGATACGACACAAGTAACTAATTTAAACTTACGATTTATACCGGTATACTATCCCTTCAAAATCGCCTATTTCAAAAACTCCAATAATGTGTCCAAACATCACACTTCACACATCCACTTAATCATCAGTGTGAAATGCACAATAAGTTTTGAACAAAATAACCTCGACCATTTGCTGTTCGCAATAACCACTTTTGTGAACTCAAAGGACCTTCAAACCGTGTGGATCCATTAAAATCTCAATATTTAAATTTAGCGCCATCGCAATACTTACTCTTTTTCTCGTTATATTAAATACTTTTAGGAAAAAGAAAAAAACTATTTAACATGGTAATGGATTGACCAAATTAAAGATAAAGAAAATAAAACTTTAGTAGGTAAATTACCCCATTTAGTCTGTTTATCTACCCCTGCAATAATATGGTATTACCAGTGTGTTGTAGTGCTTTAATTTGAGTGTTGACCACTTAAGTGAATTCTAGTGCCATTAGAAGTTGCACCTTCTTGAATTTTTAGGGATAACTACAATCCCTTTCAAGTTAAGCCCGATACATAAAAGATGTACCCATGAAATTGTATTGACTGGTTGAAATTGTTTTGGCAAATTGAAATCGTGTTAAAATCCTTTTACAATAAACCAGACTGTGGAATTCATTGGTTTTTATTACATGCTATGTTTCAATTGATTGGGAAACCTACTTAGTTAGATTGACGGACGAGTGACGATGAAGAGCGTAAGTGAGTTTATCATTTCCGAGACTTGGTCTAATGCCGTAAAAACATTATCGACTTGGACGAAAATCGCACACAGGCGCATTTCTGAAAACTTTTTAGTGTTAGAAACTTTAGTCTTAATATAAGATGGCGGACGAATAAACAAATAGTTAAACTGTTTCACATTTTTCTATTTTCCTCAAATCAAACAAGGCCCGCTAGGCTAACCTGTTCGGCCTTTTATACCTTAGTAGCCAAGAGATTGTTCATCTGCGGAATCAGTGGCTAGGTTTCCTATTATCATGTACGCCAAGCTTATCGCTTGGCGTATGAACACCTTAAAAGTTTCCTTTTCGAAGTCTTCATAGAATAGAAATCAGAAATTTATGAAAGAAATAATCTTATTCCTCAAATCAAACTAGGCCCGCTAGGCTAACCTGCTCGGTCTTTTATACCTTAGTAGCCAAGGGATTGTTCATCTGCGGAATCAGTGGCTAGGTTTCCTATTATCATGTACGCCAAGCTTATCGCTTGTCGTATGAACACCTTAAAAAATCTCGTTTTCGAAGTCTTCATAGAATAGAAATCAGGACTATATGCTATACATCATTCATTCAATTATTGAGATTAAAATATCCTGTGAATTGCTATCGTCTAATTTTGACCTACAATACAAATTTTATTAAAATCGGATGTGTAGTTTATAAGATATGTTAGTTCGCAAAAATTGAGCGACAGACATACCGACAGGCAGACACGAAACCAAAAAAAATTCCCTGATGTCTGAAACGGATTTATGTCTTTGGTATAAGCTTGGAATGTAAAAATTGGAATAGGAATTAATGACATAAAAGCATATAATAAGGGGTTAATGGTACTAGTTTGCCTAATAAAAATCTTATTTAAAGGGCAAACCCTTTAAATGGATATTGGTAAGATATGTGTTGGGAAGAAAAACAAATTACGTTGGTAATGGTTAAACAACGAAAATGAGATACATGGTCGTATTTATACAGCCTTATGTTTGATAAGAGTACGTGAGGAGAGGAAAATCTCTTAGAAAATATTTTTTATAGACGTTTCTAGTGAGGACAACTTATAAAGTAATAAGATTGGGCTTGAATGAACATTTGCGTAAAGTCAAACGAACAAAAGATGGTGAAAATTTCTTTAACCAACTAATATTGGTAATTAATACTCTTATATGCCAAGGAACTGTGATTATGATAACACTAAATTTTTGGTGGTTTTATATATTTATTGATGATTGTTTATATTCTATGCCAATATTCTAAGTCTCTGTTCTGTGTCTTAAACTATTATTTTCCTGTACTCCTGTTTAAAGTGTTCAAATATTTTTAATAAATACCTAAATAATTATTATTAAGTAAATTATTGATGTTTTTAGACATAAATCCCTGAGAAGGAAGAAATATAGCCAAAAAGATTTATTACTTTGTTTTTCTATACCACACTCAACGAACACAAAAAGAAGATAAGTTAAAAACATTTATTTCACCTATTAACTATAAGCTACAGTGGTTTAGAACAATATGTTTTTATCATATTCTTATCAATATTTATTTTTAACTTCATTTATTATCTAAATTAGGTTTCGGAATATTTTTATCGCAAATATAGATGTACTGCCCTCAATATATATATCTAAATACTCCAATGCATTATTACCTATTCCTCTATTTAAGTTTATCTTATGTTTTAAAAACTGAACTATGACTAAATCTAAGCGCTTTTTAGAGCGCTTTTAGCGCAGCACTAAGAGATGTGCTCATAAAAAGATGTCAAAAATATTTTATTTTTCTTGAATTATTGTACTAATGTAACAAATGAAAAATGTAATGTCAGATTTAGAGTATGCGGGCGGCAACAGTAAAGCCCGGATGACAAAGCCATAACGATAAAACACATTATGCGACAGTCGGAATAAGGTTTTATGAATGAGCACAAAAAGTATTTAAATAAAAATTATACATTAAACAGCAAAGGTTGAACTAACATACGCGATTATTACAACAGATTAAACAACAATAAAATATAATTCATACAGCGTAGAAACTTGACATAGAACGAGAATGATAAATATAACAGGGCCATGAACACAAAAGAATTGAATAGAGGGAGAGAGAGAAAAAATAAAAACTATATTAGACAATTGAGGAAAAATTACTGATTTTCATATTTTTAGGCATGCGAGTTGTGGTTCCATTGACAATACACATTTAAATTAGGAAAGTTTCAAGAGAAGGTAATCCCCCTTATGATGATTACCTGCTATGATTTCTATTCGTGATTTCGACCTGAAAAAGACCGTTGCGCAAAAATACATGTAGAAATGTCGGCCTGCTTCCGAATTGTCAAAAGATAGTAATAAATTAGATATTGGGCAGTATTTAAATAAATCTATTTAACACGATCCAATATTGATAGTTATAATAACTTTGAACATTTGCGTAAAAAAGCGGAATCTCGAAAGTCAAAGATTTAAATTAAGAGGGTGAAAATTCCGTGTAAAACCAACTAATATTGGCAGTATCTATGTATTGCAATTATAATAACAGTAATGCAAAGTACACTCTGCATGAAACAACGATCAAGGAGAGGGGAATAAAAAAAAAAAAGTTCTGTGCGCAAAAAAAGTATAGAGAAAAAATGGGTAGAGGAGTAATTTCACGGTTAGTTTACTTCTAACAATTAGTTTGTTTTTTCTTTAAGAAAATTAATTAAATACATATTATAAATCCCCTTATCATGAGGTCATGACTTCTAATATATATATGTAAAAAAAAATGTAGTAATTTTAATTCGGTTTATACGAAACCCTATTTTCATTCGACTCTTCTTTAATAGTTGTTTAGTAATAAAACCACTAAAAATGTTTTATAATTAAAAAATGTTTAAAATTCCAGCTTATTAATATTAAGATTAGGTAATAGGTTTAAAGCTAATTATAAGAAAGTTATAAGTTTCAGTTTACTAAAGATTCAAATATCTGACCTGATCATTAGTGAGTCTGCATCGAACCTTTGACACGTTCATATCGGCTCTCTGTTTTTCTTAAATTTTCAAACAGTTAAAATAGTATTTCAAGTTTTATTTTTATACCAAAGTGTTCTGTTTCTTTTTTTCTGTATATATATCTAGTTATTTTTCCTCGGAGACGTTTTCTTTTATTTTAATTAATAGTTTTAAGTGTGCGAATCTAGTTGAGTGCTGGCCGGTCGAGGAGCACCGGGTCGGCCGACTCTTATCAGGCAGGGACCCCACAAAGGTAAACAATCTCTTTATCTTCAAAACAAAAACATGACCAACAAAAAAAAAAATAATAAGAAACGAACCCGATCTCTTACACAGTCTGTAGACTCAGATTCGTCAATGGAGGGGGCAGCTAAACGTATTACCACCACCCCTACCATCTCGGACCTACCCGCACCGCCAGCGATCCAAACCAATACTCCGACCGAAGTGACCACACTTTCCCCGCCGTTTTCAAATTCAAACGCCACCCATGTCCAACCTATAAATTATAATCAAGGCAACTTAAACCAGACGAATAATACTCCTGGCCCCAGTTTTGTTACCAACAATCCTTTTTGTATACTACAGGCTGAAAAGGAAGTTGAAGACTCAAATAAAGTAGCTCCTCCACCCTTATTTGTTAAAGATGTCATTAATTTTACTAATCTAGTACAGAGTATGAAAAATTTAATCGGAGAAAGAAATTTTGTATGTAAAGCACGCTCTGCAGATGTTTTAATTCAAACAAAAACAATCGAGGCCTTCNCAAGGAGAGGGGAATAAAAAAAAAAAAGATCTGTGCGCAAAAAAAGTATAGAGAAAAAATGGGTAGAGGAGTAATTTCACGGTTAGTTTACTTCTAACAATTAGTTTGTTTTTTCTTTAAGAAAATTAATTAAATACATATTATAAATCCCCTTATCATGAGGTCATGACTTCTAATATATATATGTAAAAAAAAATGTAGTAATTTTAATTCGGTTTATACGAAACCCTATTTTCATTCGACTCTTCTTTAATAGTTGTTTAGTAATAAAACCACTAAAAATGTTTTATAATTAAAAAATGTTTAAAATTCCAGCTTATTAATATTAAGATTAGGTAATAGGTTTAAAGCTAATTATAAGAAAGTTATAAGTTTCAGTTTACTAAAGATTCAAATATCTGACCTGATCATTAGTGAGTCTGCATCGAACCTTTGACACGTTCATATCGGCTCTCTGTTTTTCTTAAATTTTCAAACAGTTAAAATATTAAATAATCCAAATTACAATTATCAATAACTACGGGAGACATACAGAGAAAAATACACCCCGCTCTCTGTATGTCTCCCGTAGTTATTGATAATTGTAATTTGGATTATTTAAAATTTAATCTTTCCGTAGTAATAAAAAAACTACCAAAAATTTAATAATTGAACAGTTAAAATAGTATTTCAAGTTTTATTTTTATACCAAAGTGTTCTGTTTCTTTTTTTTCTGTATATTATATATCTAGTTATTTTTCCTCGGAGACGTTTTCTTTTATTTTAATTAATAGTTTTAAGTGTGCGAATCTAGTTGAGTGCTGGCCGGTCGACGAGCACCGGGTCGGCCGACTCTTATCAGGCAGTAGATGTACTGCCCTCAATATAATCTATATACTCCAATGCATTATTACCTATTCCTCTATTTAAGTTTATCTTATGTTTTAAAAACTGAACTATGACTAAATCTAAGCGCTTTTTAGAGCGCTTTTAGCGCAGCACTAAGAGATGTGCTCATAAAAAGATGTCAAAAATATTTTATTTTTCTTGAATTATTGTACTAATGTAACAAATGAAAAATGTAATGTCAGATTTAGAGTATGCGGGCGGCAACAGTAAAGCCCGGATGACAAAGCCATAACGATAAAACACATTATGCGACAGTCGGAATAAGGTTTTATGAATGAGCACAAAAAGTATTTAAATAAAAATTATACATTAAACAGCAAAGGTTGAACTAACATACGCGATTATTACAACAGATTAAACAACAATAAAATATAATTCATACAGCGTAGAAACTTGACATAGAACGAGAATGATAAATATAACAGGGCCATGANGAGCACCGGGTCGGCCGACTCTTATCAGGCAGGGACCCCACAAAGGTAAACAATCTCTTTATCTTCAAAACAAAAACATGACCAACAAAAAAAAATAATAAGAAACGAACCCGATCTCTTACACAGTCTGTAGACTCAGATTCGTCAATGGAGGGGGCGGCTAAACGTATTACCACCACCCCTACTATCTCGGACCTACCCGCACCGCCAGCGATCCAACTAATACTCCGACCGAAGTGACCACACTCTCCCCGCCGTTTTCAAATTCAAACGCCACCCATGTCCAACCTATAAATTATAATCAAGGCAACTTAAACCAGACGAATAATACTCCTGGCCCCAGTTTTGTCACCAACAATNAGATAAATTTAAACATTTAATCTAACTTGATGAATCCATATAGAAGGTAAAGGTTGATGAATAAATGACGAAAACATTGCACGGTGTAACATTTAAACTTAACAACCTAAAATTTAAATTCTATTTGCACTTCTATACTAACATAGTAAAACTAAATCAAATTATAATTGTTATTAACAATGGGAGGTCATTAATATTTACGAAGTTGATATTTAATAAGAAGTTGATTGTTATTGTATTGTAAGAGCATGACGGTCACGTCGTAATACCGAATATTGTTTTAGAGTGTTAGCCAAAGGTTATAGTACTTTTTTATTTATCAAACTAAAACGGTAATGTATTAATGTCATAATAAATTATATTCTTTGTCAAGCTTTATGTGATGCCCTAAACCTTTATAATTGGCGGACCCTAAACTGATCGAAGGGCGCATAGAAACCCAATATTAAGTGAAGCCACTAGACAGCGACCGCCTTCAGGAGTTTTTAAATTAAAATAGCTTTTGACGTGGAGCAGCGCCCTCAAATTTAGAGCTAAAATTCTTTTTTCGATTATTCTTGGAGGTATTAACTTACAAAATGGGAACATAAAATTTGATATGAATCGGTTACAGCCAACAGTCGTTATTCATAGCACTTAATTCTAATATCGATTGGATATACATACTTAAATCCTTAGAGCTTTTTATCGCGGGTTGAGTCTTGCTACTTTAAAAATGAAAATAACATCGTAAAAATCCTCTAGCTTACCCGTATAAGCTATAAAAAAAAATTCATTAAAAGCAATAATAACAATAAATAAAAAAATTATTATTTTCCTCTCCCCTTCTAAAACCTGACCGGTCCTGGGCAAAGAGTGACGATGAAAAATCAGAATTTTTTGCTCATTTCCTTTCTGAACAATTCACTCCTCACTCCCATATCCAAGATCCTAACCACTCCCAAAAAGTAATAGAAGACTTATCCATTCCTTTACAACTATCCCCTCCCCCAAAGTGTTTCCACCCCTCCGATGTACGGTACATAATACAAAAGCTCCCTTCCAATAAAGCTCCTGGTTATGATTTAATTACTTCCTATGTCCTCAAACACCTTCCAAGAAAAGCAGTCCTTTACCTAACCTATATATATAACGCCGTCCTTAGAACTACGCATTTCCCAATCCTATGGAAATTCGCCAAAATTATCATGATACCCAAACCCCATAAACCAACTCATTTACCTTCTTCCTATCGTCCTATCAGCCTCCTCCCTATACTAGGAAAAATCCTTGAAAAGCTTCTCCTTCGCCGCATAAACCCTTTGATAGAACCCCTTAAAATTATTCCAGATCACCAGCTTGGCTTCCGTTCCCGTCATTCCACCATCCAACAGTGTCACAGAGTTGTAGACGTAATTTCCTCTGCTCTTGAGCAGAAAAAGTATTGTTCGGCTGTCTTCCTAGACGAAGCCCAGGCTTTTGATAGAGTTTGGCATGTCGGCTTACTTTGGAAGCTCAAGAGTATTCTTCCTTTCACCTATTACCTCATCCTAAAATCCTTCCTGGAAAACCGTTCCTTCCAAGTATCCTACAACTCCTCGACTTCTTCCATCTTTCCTATAAAAGCAGGGGTGCCCCAAGGTAGCATTTTAGGTCCTATCCTTTATTCCATCTACACTTCCGACGTTCCCCAGCATCCTACAACAGTTCTTGCTTCCTTTGCCGACGATAAGTGCATCCTATCCTCACACAAGTCACCACGTACAGCTTCCGACCATGTCCAACAACACCTTACACTTCTAGAAAANAATATTAAAATGTAGAGCCGAGAACATAAAATACAATAAAATATTAAAATGTAGAGCCAAGAACATAAAATACAATAAAATATCATAATGCAGAGCTGAGACAATAAATTATTAAAATGTGGAGCCGAGACAATAAAATATTAAAATGCAGAGCCGAGACAATAAAATATTAAAAGTGGTGAGTTTAGTTTTCATTTCAAAGTTAATCAAACTATATTTAAATTTTTACGGACAATTATTTAGAAAGAAGGGAAAAGGATAGAAGGAAAAATTGCAGAAAGAAACATTACTAGAAAGAAAGAAACAGATAAAGAAAAAACACCTTTGATACTATTTTTGACTTGTGACAATTCCAAATTCAAAATTAACCTGTATTATACTATTTTCCCTACTAAATATATTTCCTGTAAAAAAAATATAACGTTCTTGCCGTTACAGCAATTATAATAACAGTAATGCAAAGTACACTCTGCATGAAACAACGACCAAGGAGAGGGAAATAAAAAAAAAAAATTATCTGAGCGCAAAAAAATGGGTAAAGGAGTAATTTCACGGTTAGTTTACTTCTAACAATTAGTTTGTTTTTCTTTACGAAAATTAATTAAATACATATTATAAATCCCCTTATCATAAGGTCATGACTTCTAATATATATATGTAAAAAAAATGTAGTAATTTTAATTCGGTTTATACGAAACCCTATTTTCATTCGACTCTTCTTTAATAGTTGTTTAGTAATAAAACCACTAAAAATGTTTTATAATTAAAAAAGGTTTAAAATTCCAGCTTATTAATATTAAGATTAGGTAATAGGTTTAAAGCTAATTATAAGAAAGTTATAAGTTTCAGTTTACTTATAAGATTCAAATATCTGACCTGGAGGGCGATTCTGTAACTTTGAAACCTCGCTTTTCATGTTGTTATATATAAAAAAGTTGATATGAAGATGCGCGCGCAACCTGTCAAGTGAATCTGTAACTTTTGTATGTTGTTATATAAGGAGAAATTGATATATAAGGTTTGATAAATAGCAACTCGAAATTGTTGTTGATATTATTCGTCAGGTTATGTTGTTATATATCAAATGCTAAAAACCAAAACAAAGTGACGCCATTATTGATGTTTTCATTCACTTTCACTATTTCAACACACATATTTTAACAATTTAACACTTTTAACTATTTTCTTCGACAAAAGTTGTTACAATTAAACACCTCCTTTAAAATTGTAAGTTTTATAGATAAAAGAAATTAATTTTAAATTATTTTATTTTATTCAAAGATCTTATCTTATTAAATTATATCATTTTATTAAACGATTTTAAAGATAAAAGAAATTAATTTTAAATTGTTTTATTTTATTAAATGATCTTACCTTATTAAATTATATCATTTTATTAAACGATTTTAAAGATTAAAGAAAT
>KZ651899.1:223181-237383 GCA_001010745.2 Gerris buenoi
ATTTTAATTTAATATACTTGTCAATTTTAACTATAAATTGACAAGAATATTAAAAACGAGTTCAGTTTGTGTTAAAAACTTGAGTCTTAAAATAATTAAAAGATTATCTTATTTAAAACTTGAAAACAGTGTCTAGTTCTTCCTCTTCTAACGCATATATTCCACTACAAAAAACATCGTATTAATGATACTTTGAGGTAGGTTTAATAATGAACAATTAAGTAGTAGTTTCACTTGATTTTGAAAAAAGATAAACGACTTTTTAATACAATTAAGTTTAATTAAAGCCGCCTTTTAACTACTAAACGACTAGTTATGTTTATAGTGTTGTCGAGGACAAGTAGCAATTTTGTAATAGTGGAGATATTATAAGATTTAAAACTCTTTTACACTCTACGAAGAATGAAAATAGCTAAATTATTCTTTGTATAATTTATATATTAAATATTAATATACAGTATGTATATAAACTCTTTTTTACCCTTTCATACTCAATAAAAAAGGGTTAAAACATGTATAATGGTGAACTGATAGGGACAAGCAAGCAATGCAAGCTGTCATTACTCTTCTAACAGGCTCGACTTGGTCGTCCTAACCCTTCGTAAACCTAATTTCTCTTTTAACAGTCAACACATGGGGCCCTTTTTTTCCGCGTGTCAACACCCGTGAAAAAAATCACCACAACGGGATCGAGAGGGGAATGTCGGGGAATAAAAAGGTTAGGGTTCGTGCCCAACCAGGGGCAAAAACTAGGGCCTCGGATTCGAGGGCTCACCAGCATGGAAAAAAACGGGGCCCCGAGGCCTGTAAACCCTACACGACAAGACCGGGCCAACAAAAAACATAGAGAGAGAGAGTAGAGAGCAAAAGGCCCAAAGGGAGGAATTTCACAAAGTAAAAGGGCACACAGAAGCTATATGTAGCATAGATTGCAGTTTAATAGAGTACTAAAAGCTTTTAGATACAAGCCTTACTAGAAACCAGACCCTATTGCAATCGGAATCTCTTTGTAACCCTACGATTCTCTCGAATGAACCTTATTACAAAGCATTATTGGTTATCAAACATATCTTGTAATACAACACTTAACAGAACCTAGCCTATAATATGAGTTCATATTAGGTAATTCAATTTTAATTTTATCAAGTAATTTACCTAATAAATATTCTGAGTTCTAATATTCTCTCGATTCTTGTCTCGTTTATACAACTAAATACTAACTTATAACTCTCGTTTATACTAATTTAAATACATATATCTCAAACATACTTTATTATATTAACAAGAGAATATAAGTAATCATAGATTCAATATCACTATGTACTGTTAAAATAGTAATTATATTATTTCCCACTAACATTGAAATCAACATAAGTCGTTATTATCACAGAGTGTTCCATTGTATTAATAGGTGTATTTATAACAAAATAATAAAAATACCTTGAGTAATTTGAAGATTGAAGTAATTCCACAACAGGAGAAGGTTCGAGAGTTGAATCCACTAAAACATAATAAAAATACATTAATTATCACCCATTCAAAGTAAATTAGGTACACAACCCAATTTTAAATTTACAGTTTCAAAATAGTAATTCATCAAATGAATAACAGATGAGACTATGGGGATACAAATTTGAAGTAGTACATAAGAAGTAACGCAAACCACCATGCTGGACTAAGCCTTCCTTTCTTCTCAAAATTGAAACACGTCTAATATTAACCCAAAGATTATCTCTACCCACCTACAAGAACAAGAGCAGTGATGAACCACGATCACAGATCAGCGATAGCACAACATTCTGATGAAACCGGCCATCTCATAAAATTTGAGGACATAAGAGTACTTGCTTCGGTCAACAGATATCCTAACAGCTAGTAAGGGAGGCTATCGAGATTGAGTAACAACCAGAAAACTTCAACAGAGTGGATGGATTAACTCTCTCCCGGACCTGGAAACCGCTTGTTAGCACCTGTGCCAAGAAGAAAGCAAGAAGCGCCGCCGCAGTCACTTCTCGACTTCAAACATCACCCGCTCCACAAAGGAACACCGACAAAGGATAAACCTGACTCAAGGAACCCCCAGGGAATCCAGTGAATACGTTCCAGAAACCAACTAATTCTAATACTCCCTCCTTCAATCCAGTCGTCAGTATGTCTTGTTGCTTCAAGTAAACATCACGATGCACACACATCACAGTAGTGGAAGCGAAACGTCGGACTTCATCCCCTTCGTGACGCGGATTTCACAGAAAAAACCAAGCTGTTTATTGCGAGTCTACCCATGGAAGCATACGCACCAAGTTGATGTTATCATTGTAAGTACCGCAAAATTCAAGTGAAAAAAAACAACAAAAAACTTAATGACAATGACTATTTATTCATCGTAAAGTGGAGCAAAACTAAACTGAAATTCATGAGAACTAGATAAGATTGTGACACATAAATAATTAGACTTATTATGAAAGAATTAATTACTTATTACTTTACAAGCTAACTTACACTTTCAAGGAGGCAATACATTCATTGAGTTAGATTCTCCAGGAGATAGTTAAGCTGGGAGGAAAGACAAATGTATAACTTCCTAAGAAAGCTTACTATAATAATTTAACGTTTTCTATACTGACGTAAAATAGTTATAGATATCCTAACTCCCTCCTGTTCTGCCTCTCCTTTTAGACTTAATACTCTATCTCGGATGCACCTAAATAAGATCAAACCGTCTTTCAACCCAAAACAGTCATTAATAGCGCAGGAGATATGGAATCTGCATGTAAAGCTGAACAATCAAGTCATTTAAGTCAAGTTAATCAGCAAAGACATAAATTATGAACGTAAAAGGTAAAGCAAAAAATGTAATCCTTTCTTTTTAATAAAACATACATACATTTATAAAATATATGTATATTATATACATACATATGGTTCAAAAATAAATAATAAAATATATAATAAAAATAAATAATGATTAAACATCATGATAAGACATAGGGTTGACTGGCCAAAAAGGAAACTATGTGTTGAAAAAGTTTACTTTAACATTTTAACTTAAAAANGATTTGAACTACCCCTCAAACTATTTACCAGAATTGATGGAAGTGCTCCTCGATTCCCTGTTCGACGTTTCCAACCAATATCGGTCCTAAGAAGGGAGAGAAGGGGGGGGGGGAGGTCGGAGAGAGAAGGGCGGAAAAGCACTAAACTCTAAGAGTAGGTCGAAACCATCTAAAAGTGAGAATATTAGCCCTCCTAGTTCCAATATCGAGCCGGCCCAAGCGTTGATTTCCTGATTTCACCAGTGCGAACCACTCTCGTAGATTAGCCAGACGAACCTTTTCGTCCTTTCGTTTAAATGTTCCCAGATTCCCACAGCTTTTAGTAACTAAGTTTCAGGAAAACGTGTCGTATAAGAGAGAAGAAATCAAATAAAATTTTATTTTTTCTCTTTATTCTAAGAAATAAAAGAGAGAAACTTTATTTGTAACTATTTTATTTAAACTATTCCTACTAGTTTTCAAAAAGAAACTATATTTGACCTGAAATTAAACAAATAAAAAAATATATTTAAAATTGGACTTTAGTGGCAATTATTAACACTACAGTAAAAGGGCTCCAGACCCAGACAAAAAACCAAGAAAGAACCAAGAGACAATTCCATATAAATATAATTATAAAAATCATTTAGAGCGAAATGACTACAATTTTAATAAATATATTTTGGTCTCTAAATGCACCACACTATAAATAATTTTATAGTTAGGATCTCTAATAAACTTTAATTATTATAATTCCTCAAACGGAAGAAAAGAATTAGACACACATTTATAGTTCAAAACTTTAAATTAATAATTCTCTCTTATCCATACTAGGTATTCAGCCATAGTTACACTATTTCAATAATTCATCTAGATGTTTATTATTGAACAAAAATAGTTAGCTGATTCGTATAATGTGCTATAACTTATACGCTTAGTGGAGTCCTATAACTGGACGAATGAGAAGTGCAAGTGTGGTTGTTTAGACCTTTTTTTGATTCCAACTGGTCTCACTTATTTTTAATTAATATTAATTGGGCGCAGAGGGTTAAAATTAAGATGGGTAAATCTAGGGTAGACTACTTTTAACAAAACATCCAAAGTTCTAAAAAATCTTATGAGTACATTTAAATTATATATACCTATCCTATGTGTAATAAAAAATGCCACATAAAATAGTGTGGCACATAGCTTCCTCGCGCCCTACTTCATATACTTTAATGTTAATGATTTTATGCTCTTACAAACTATCATTGTCAAATTTATTTAATTTTCCCCCGATTTGCTTCTGAACTTACCAAAGGTAACGGAAGCTACGTGATCCTTCTGAAGAACGACAATCTTTAATATCCGACTTAAAATATTCCAATACATCAGAAATTCGCATCAGACATCAGGGAATTTTTTTTGTTTTCGTCTCTAACTTTCGGAGTAGTTTTTTATTGTGATAATGCACAAAAATTGAGCGACAGATAGACTTGATTCTAGAATTCATCAAAAATATTATTGTTGCATAGCGGGTTTTTACAGATGTAATGTAAACAAACAATCCAGTTTCATTATTGCTCTCTCCCTGGCATGATATATTTATTAAAGGCGTAACATTTTTCAACTCGTTTTGTGTGTGACCGAAATTTCTTCTGTACCTCAGAGCTAAAACATACCCTTTTTTATTTATTAGAAAATTGCAATTAAATAATTAAAAAAAAAAAAATCAAAAAGAAAGGAGTCAAAACTTCCTATTAAATAGAAATTTATTGGCTATCCTTCAAGAACAATTATTTTAACGTCAATTTGAGAACGTTTAAAAATGTAGGTAAATTTCTCTTTTGCTAAACCTGTGCAAATCTGTATATTTAATTTTAATTTAATATACTTGTCAATTTTAACTATAAATTGACAAGAATATTAAAAACGAGTTCAGTTTGTGTTAAAAACTTGTGTCTTAAAATAATTAAAAGATAAAACTTGAAAAGTGTCTAGTTCTTCCTCTTCTAACGCATATATTCCACTACAAAAAACATCGTATTAATGATACTTTGAGGTAGGTTTAATAATGAACAATTAAGTAGTAGTTTCACTTGATTTTGAAAAAAGATAAACGACTTTTTAATACAATTAAGTTTAATTAAAGCCGCCTTTTAACTACTAAACGACTAGTTATGTTTATAGTGTTGTCGAGGACAAGTAGCAATTTTGTAATAGTGGAGATATTATAAGATTTAAAACTCTTTTACACTCTACGAAGAATGAAAATAGCTAAATTATTCTTTGTATAATTTATATATTAAATATTAATATACAGTATGTATATAAACTCTTTTTTACCCTTTCATACTCATAAAAAAAGGGTTAAAACATGTATAATGGTGAACTGATAGGGACAAGCAAGCAATGCAAGCTGTCATTACTCTTCTAACAGGCTCGACTTGGTCGTCCTAACCCTTCGTAAACCTAATTTCTCTTTTAACAGTCAACACATGGGGCCCTTTTTTTCCGCGTGTCAACACCCGTGAAAAAAATCACCACAACGGGATCGAGAGGGGAATGTCGGGGAATAAAAAGGTTAGGGTTCGTGCCCAACCAGGGGCAAAAACTAGGGCCTCGGATTCGAGGGCTCACCAGCATGGAAAAAAACGGGGCCCCGAGGCCTGTAAACCCTACACGACAAGACCGGGCCAACAAAAAACATAGAGAGAGAGAGTAGAGAGCAAAAGGCCCAAAGGGAGGAATTTCACAAAGTAAAAGGGCACACAGAAGCTATATGTAGCATAGATTGCAGTTTAATAGAGTACTAAAAGCTTTTAGATACAAGCCTTACTAGAAACCAGACCCTATTGCAATCGGAATCTCTTTGTAACCCTACGATTCTCTCGAATGAACCTTATTACAAAGCATTATTGGTTATCAAACATATCTTGTAATACAACACTTAACAGAACCTAGCCTATAATATGAGTTCATATTAGGTAATTCAATTTTAATTTTATCAAGTAATTTACCTAATAAATATTCTGAGTTCTAATATTCTCTCGATTCTTGTCTCGTTTATACAACTAAATTTAAATACATATATCTCAAACATACTTTATTATATTAACAAGAGAATATAAGTAATCATAGATTCAATATTACTACTGTTAAAATAGTAATTATATTATTTCCCACTAACATTGAAATCAACATAGTATTATTATCATAGTCGTTATTATCACAGAGTGTTCCATTGTATTAATAGGTGTATTTATAACAAAATAATAAAAATACCTTGAGTAATTTGAAGATTGAAGTAATTCCACAACAGGAGAAGGTTCGAGAGTTGAATCCACTAAAACATAATAAAAATACATTAATTATCACCCATTCAAAGTAAATTAGGTACACAACCCAATTTTAAATTTACAGTTTCAAAATAGTAATTCATCAAATGAATAACAGATGAGACTATGGGGATACAAATTTGAAGTAGTACATAAGAAGTAACGCAAACCACCATGCTGGACTAAGCCTTCCTTTCTTCTCAAAATTGAAACACGTCTAATATTAACCGGAAGATTATCTCTACCCACCTACAAGAACAAGAGCAGTGATGAACCACGATCACAGATCAGCGATAGCACAACATTCTGATGAAACCGGCCATCTCATAAAATTTGAGGACATAAGAGTACTTGCTTCGGTCAACAGATATCCTAACAGCTAGTAAGGGAGGCTATCGAGATTGAGTAACAACCAGAAAACTTCAACAGAGTGGATGGATTAACTCTCTCCCGGACCTGGAAACCGCTTGTTAGCACCTGTGCCAAGAAGAAAGCAAGAAGCGCCGCCGCAGTCACTTCTCGACTTCAAACATCACCCGCTCCACAAAGGAACACCGACAAAGGATAAACCTGACTCAAGGAACCCCCAGGGAATCCAGTGAATCTACGTTCCAGAAAGCAACTATAATACGCCCTCCTTCAATCCAGTCGTCAGTATGTCTTGTTGCTTCAAGTAAACATCACGATGCACACACATCACAGTAGTGGAAGCGAAACGTCGGACTTCATCCCCTTCGTGACGCGGATTTCACAGGAAAACCAAGCTGTTTATTGCGAGTCTACCCACGGAAGCATACGCACCAAGTTGATGTTATCATTGTAAGTACCGCAAAATTCAAGTGAAAAAAACAACAAAAAACTTAATGACAATGACTATTTATTCATCGTAAAGTGGAGCAAAACTAAACTGAAATTCATGAGAACTAGATAAGATTGTGACACATAAATAATTAGACTTATTATGAAAGAATTAATTACTTATTACTTTACTAGCTAACATACACTTTCAAGGAGGCAATACATTCATTGAGTTAGATTCTCCAGGAGATAGTTAAGCTGGGAGGAAAGACAAATGTATAACTTCCTAAGAAAGCTTACTATAATAATTTAACGTTTTCTATACTGACGTAAAATAGTTATAGATATCCTAACTCCCTCCTGTTCTGCCTCTCCTTTTAGACTTAATACTCTAGCTCGGATGCACCTAAATAAGATCAAACCGTCTTTCAACCCAAAACAGTCATTAATAGCGCAGGAGATATGGAATCTGCATGTAAAGCTGAACAATCAATTCATTTAAGTCAAGTTAATCAGCAAAGACATAAATTATGAACGTAAAAGTAAAGCAAAAAATGTAATCCTTTCTTTTTAATAAAACATACATACATTTATAAAATATATGTATATTATATACATACATATGGTTCAAAAATAAATAATAAAATATATAATAAAAATAAATAATGATTAAACATCATGATAAGACATAGGGTTGGGCCAAAAAGGAAACTATGTGTTGAAAAAGTTTACTTTAACATTTTAACTTAAAAATAATCTTAAATTTATATTAACAAAAAAAATCTCAATGTATGGAAAAAAAGAGAATTTATTAATGTGTAAATGTATTTTGAAAGATAAATAAAGTGAGAATAAATTAGAATGTTTCGTAACGGGCTAAAAGTAAATATGTTACGGTCTTTAAATAAATAATAGCTGTAGATATCTGGATTTTCCTTATAACAGAAATACCTGGAAATGGCTTTAAACCTAACGAATAACAATAAATTACCTACCATGTGGAGGGGGGAGGGGTGAAGAAAACACGTTAAACCCGGCCCCTTGATAATCAATTAATTCATTTTCATACCCCTGTCAACCCCTGCTGACCCAGGCTAACTGAAAGATCAGGAGCGGCTAGGCTGGCGGTTCGCCCTTTCATTCTCTAAGGATTAAAAAAATTCCTTCTATTAAATCATTTACCGTAAGGTGGAATTTTATTAAATATTTTATAAACATTGATATCATATTTATTTTTATGCTAGAAAAACGAATATAAACATAAATAATGATGAAACTTTATAAATAAATAGTGTTTGGATACATATATAGGAAGTTGTTTTATATAATATATTAGATTTATTATCGAAAGTGTTATGAGTTGGAGCAGCAAACGAAAAAAAAAATTATACTTCTTCTAAAATAACATTTATATCTTGACACTTCTATAAATTTATTTCTTTCATAAATATTTATTTGAAATTCTGCACACTTCCGAACTTACCAAAGGTAACTGAAGCAGTGTGATACTTTTAAAGAACTTTTTCTTCTTTTCTTTTAATAAATTCAAAATTTTCTCTGGTAAATGCTCTTTGGAAAAAAGAGATCATTTTGTTCCATTTCTGTGTGTCTGGTATTATCACAATTAATGTTTATTTATTTTCAATCCAACACAACGAACATTTTTTTGATCAATTTATAATTAAAAACATATATACATACATATATAAAAAAAACCAGTCATGTACCTTGACTAAATGAGCAAATTTTATAATATAGGAAACTTTTGATTTAGAATTTGGAAGGGTAAAAAAGTGGTACACAAGTGTACGGGGTACAAAAGTCAAAATTGTATTTACCCTTCAAGATGCATGTCTTTGGAAAGCTTTTTAAGAGTACAGTAATTGCTGTTACGTACACTTTTGTTATATTTTCATATAAGAGGGGGATAAAATGGAAAAACCCGTTTTTGTGCTATTTTTGACCCGAAATTGTCAAAATTTGACTCCTAAATGGACTCCAAAAATTCTAGCCAACGAATTTAAAAAAGACATTAGACATTTGTTTGGATTTTGTAGAAGCATCTTAGTGTGAGATATTATATCGTCTGGAGTGACACATGTTTGTATAAATATTCCATGGAGGAAATTTTCAAAACTTCCATTACAAAAATGTTGAACCCATTTTAATCATTTTCTTCGAACTTCGCTAAAAGATAACTTTATTTACTTTAACAGTATTTCAACAAAAATACTACAATGTATGACAGTTACCGACTTCAAAATGCGTGACACTGACTCCGTCGGATTAATATTAATTGAATTTTCAATTAGAGGAAGACGATATAATTATTCTGCTAATTACGTCCTCCTAATTATGATCAGAAATTGATTTAATTAATGTTAATACCTACATAATCATTCCTATAAATACATTTTAGTAGTGGTGTACCTAATTAAATATCTATTTAGAGTCTCTGAGGTTTAATGAAATATGAGAACCAATTATATTTTTTAATTATTGGATTTAATTCCAAAAACGTTGTAAACATTTTATACCTAAGTTACAAACTTAGTGAATCTATTAAGAAGAAAAAAAATAAAAAAATATTCAAATAGTGACAAAAATATTTTTCGAAATTTGTGTTTTAATGTTTGGAGATAGCAGCGAATTAGATAAGGAAATGTAGCAGAATATATATTTTGCCACTATCAAGTCGTCCTGCCTATAGGTATTTAAAGTAATATTGTTGACATTAAATGATAAGTCCATCATATCACATTGCTACCTTCAAGAACCTTATTAACTGTCAACTCTCAGTTTAGACTTATTTTCTCCAAGAGAAAATTAATAGTTTGTAATGAATTTTAGTTTATATGAGTACAGTGTTTCAACAAAGTAGTAAAAGTTTGTAGGTTGACGTACAGTTGGATGACTGAAAAAATGACTTAAAAAAGAAAAATGAATATAGAATATATAATATAANTGTACCAAGTCATCGACAAGTTAATTTGTTTAATAAATAAATAAATTGAATGTTACGTATATGATTTATTTTTAATTTATAATTTCCTAATATTAATTTAAAGCAATTGATTAATTTGATAGAAAGTTTTTGTATTGGCAGAGAGTCAATGTGCCAAGTTTTAGCTCGAATAGGACTGGAAGAGGGTTGGTTTATTAGCCTTCCAAAGATTTGGCGACATGTAGGCAGGCACCCAGGCACCCCACAAAAGTAAAGTTAATATAAAGGATTTAATAGGTAATATAATCAAATGAACTTTTAAACAGTAATACTTCATTAAAATCAATTTTTTTTTATCAATATCCCGGATACTATATTTCACAAGAGGAAACGACTTATATGGTTAGATGTGCATTTAAAGACTGCATTTTAGATTTTTTTTTTTTTTTTTTTAAATCTGAAATGTATTTTAGAGTTAATGTATTCAGATTTTTAAAATTAATATATCTTAGAATTTTACATACATGTTCGAAAACACATTTTATCATCCATTTTGGGGGGTAGCGCTATAATTTATTAAAACATTTCACTTAGAGGTATGATTTTTCTGAACATTATGCCGAATCTTATTGAAATTTGCTGAGTAGTTATTTTTGAAAAACAACTTTTCTGGACTCATCGTACCTCAAAACGTAGAAATCCATGAAAACGAATTTTCGCGCAAAAATTTTTCTTTAATGAGAAATTAAGTAGGTTTAAGCAATTCTTGTAGAGCCATATACTCGAAATTAATTCATGGTTTAGCAATAATTTTAGTTCAACATGGGACATCATTGTCCTAATTTCCATTTAGCAGAAAACGGATGGATGCTTGTTTTAAAAAATTAGGGTAGAGAGAATAGTTAAGTTCTAAGTCACTGTGGGTATAAAAAAATCCCATCAATTATTAATATAGGAAACCGAGATTGAAACCGGTTGAAAGTTTAATCTGTGTCCGAAATGTAAGTAAATCTGTTTATTGTTTGCGGGTGTCTATGCGGGTTACGGGTATAGGCTGGGTAAGTCAGAGGATGGTGTTAGCTACGGGCTTTATATAAGGTAAAGTTGTGACTTTGTAATGAAGCCCCCGAGGCTTAGTGGGAGAGTGCGATGCGCTTCACAGATATGATAATGAGGATGAGGATGAAGATACAAAGCACGGGGTAGCACATAACTCATTCATAGGGGCGGCTTTGCGACGTGCTCCCCGCGGCCACACTTCACTCCTACTCCCGTATAATTCACTAGCCTCGTTTATACACCTAGTCGCCTCTCCTCCACCCTTTGCTCTCGTATTTTCATAAAGTGACAAACTACTCCCGTTTGTCAAACCGAATTTCCTTATAACAGTAAAGTAGCTCAATGCGCTGTAACTCCGCTTTAAATCAATCATTTTGAGAATACTAATGAAAATAAGTTATTAAAGAGGAAGGAATAAAAGATACGCACTAACACAGGGCATCGACCAATGATCCCTACATTTAGAAATCACTGAATAACGAAGGAATTTTATTAACCTGTCCAAATGTAGATATAAATCCTAATTATATATTAGCATTGAATAGTGCACAATAAACGAGAATAGCCCAAGAATGAGTTTTGAATGGAAAGAGGGGTGCTAAAGATATCAAGAAAAGACAAGAAATGCAATAATTGGATAAGAAATCAGACAAACTAGGCGATATAGTTAAAATAATAATTTAAAAAAGTGAAATTGAGGGGGAAGGGGGGGTCAATTCATGATGACCATCTTTCATTATTTCAATTCATGATGAAAGATAATCAGACAAATGAAATAATTAATTGTTACTTAAGTGTGTGATAAAATCGGAATATCTGGTGAACAGTGGGACAGGGATACAGGGAAAACACTCGATTTTGAAGGATTTACACGTTTTGGTCCCCTGAGTTCAATTAAGTGGTTTAAAACAAATACCTCCCAGCCGCCTGTGATGAGGCGGTGGAGCATAAACCATTGCTTGGGCCGAATTCCGAAAAAAATTGGAATACATGTTGAAGAAAAGCAAGGAGACATTCAAGACTAAGGAAACATTCAAGTTAAAGATGGTAACTGATTTTACGGATAAGGCCAAGACACTGAAAAGTTTTAGTATCTATTGAGTTTATATACAATTCGAACTTAAGTCTTGAATCTAATATGATACCAAGATCACAACCAGAATCGGAGCGGGTAAGAAAGTACCATCAAGAACATATTTGAATTGTAAAGGGTGTCGACATCGGGAGAACGAAACGGAAGATGTCAAATCGGTATTGGTAATAATTTTGTTTATTTATCACCACGAAGATATGGCATCGATATCATTTTAGAGAATTTGGCAAGAGGAATATTTTTAAGTCGTCCTTCTTGAAACTCTATTTAAATAATTTTAATAATATATCAGATTATTAGTATTATCAGATTTAACTTAAGAATTACCATGTATGCGAGAACGTTTTGTTCCAGGTTGTCAGACCGACGAAAGTTAATACATAGTATAAATCTAGTTTTAGGAAAATATGTTATAATAGTTGAAAGTCTGAAGTCTAAATGGCTGTTAAACTTTAGTTCTCTACAGTGGGTAGTTTAACAAGCTTCCATTGTATTGTTCTCACTTCGCTGTCATCTCGAATCTTCCAACGCAGTTAGTGCAAAACTTTTATAATAATAATCCAAAAAGAATAGAATCAGACTCATCTCTAACTTATCTATGCTCTATTAAACATAGAAAAAGTTAAAAAAAAAATATATACATGGTAACACGATTCTATCTTAAAATTTAAAAATCTTAGTTATTTTTAAATTACATTTTGTATTCTAACAGAATTTTAAAATAGTTACAGAGATACAATTTGCGATAATATTAACGGTTTACTTTGTTTATTTTTTAATTCATTTCTATTTTTTATTTATATTTAATATCGATATTGTTGTTCTATTTTTACAAGAAAGTTGGATGAGGAACTACTAACTAACTATAGAAATATTTTTCTAGGAACTGCGTACTAAAGCAATGTAAGAACTATAACGGACTCTATCTAGACCGGACATGATTACAAGTGTTTAAGGTTTTACCGCGAAAACTTCAATATTACAAAATTGCCGTTTTTTAAAATAGATTGGTAGTGCATGAAGTCTTACATATAAAGTGTGGGTATTTTCTGTTAATCCCCCCCCCCCCCACGCCTACCGTGCTTAATAGGTTGAGAACCTTATTATTCATCGGTATACATATGTAACTACTTTTTCCTGACCTCTGTCCAATACAATACAATACTGATAAAAATGTCCTGATTATATATTAAAATAACAATATGGAACACTTTTTTTTACCTTTGTCACCAAAACAATGAAGTGTAGATATTGCTGTTATCTCTTTATAGAATTGAGAGAAAACCAATTAGTCTAATTTGTATTAGTATAATAGACGCTTCTTTGCGCCGAAAGTTGGGAGTCCAATATTTAAAAAGTGTTACACGTCTTTGTCCATCTTGCCATGACATGTCATTTTCACTGTCTGACAACTTTATGCACTGTCTTTCCAATAAAAATATGAGTTTCAAGCCGTAAGTTGTGTGTTTTTTAACCTTTTACTTTCTTGGAAACTGTTTTTGGAACGAAGTTCCTTATGGCACGTTCTAGAGGCCCGGAGTGAATCCGAAAAAAACGACCAAAATCCGTCACGAAATCTACCAATGGCGATAACTTGTGTAAAAGTTGACCGAATTAGTTGAAATTTGGTACACATGTTCATTTTACCAGTGCCCAGGACAAGTTCGTTGGACAACGTTATGCGCCCAAGCGTTCACGCGCAAGGCTCGCGTAAACGTAAGCTTCAGATTTAACATTGGAATTTTTGGACGGGAAAAAATTCTAACTTCATCTATTTAATGAGACAAACAACTTTTATAAATAACATTTTTTAGTAAAACGAACACCGACACTGCTATGAAGTGATAAAGATCGCTAAATTTATTAAAGCGGACCAAAACGATTAAAATAAAGAAAACAACGTTTTTACCGATATCTTACGTTCTAACGTAACGATTTAAATGAAACTTTGTATAC
>KZ651899.1:260620-271822 GCA_001010745.2 Gerris buenoi
TTGAAGTTTGAACTAAATTAATGACTAATTTAATTATTTAAAGTGCTACGACTCCTTAAAAGTAACTTTATTTCATTTAATAAATTATACGTTAAAGGACGTGGAGAATCTTGGTATATAAAAACAGAGGCACTTATTAAAACTCTCCGAGTGTAATAATAAAAATAATGGCTACAGAACAAAAATAATCATGATGGAGCAATTTTGTTTAACTTCCAGAAGAAATCCCATTGTACCCACCGAATTAAACTTAAATTGAAATATAAATAGATAATAATATATCATTTTTCCTTGTCTTTTACTAATATAAATATAGAAATAATAATTAATATAAAGATAATAATTAATATAAAAATACCATTTTTAAAAACTGGTCTTATAAGTATTCAACATTTTTTTTTTTTTGGTTCCTGTATTCTTTACCTAAATTGTTTCTATTTGCAAAATCGGGGAAAGATTGAATAAGGGAAGTGGTTCAAAATCGGGGTAATATAGGTGTGCGATGAAACTTACAAAGCAAAGTAATATAAGTCCATTTTTTTTTTTTTTTGGTTTCTGTATTCTTAACCTTAGTCAAAATTGGGGCAGCGGAAACAAAACGATACAACTTACAAAGCGAAGTAATATAAGACCAGTAATTATTGTTTACCTTAAGTTTTCGACAAAATAGCGAAAAATAATCTAGTCTGACTGTTTAGACACTGACACACACATATTTCAACATCTTATTAATTTTTCATGAAAAAATGATAACTGATTTTCATTCAACTCAAATCAGCGTTTATCAGGTTTAACTAGTTAACTCTCTTTATTTTTAGTGAGACATTAATGTTTAATGTACCCATTATTTATTCTCTTTCTAATTCTTACAAATTCTTTCTAAGAATATTGTCTAGAGACTAAGATCAAATAACTTGAGAAGGTACAACTGAAATTCTTTGAAAAACTCAAGAATCCAATTATACTAAAATTAAAAGCTTTGCGAAAAACAAAATAAATGAATAAAAATGTCTTATTTTCAGTTTCTTACATTCTTTTCTTTTACAATTGTTGGGGTGCGCTGATGGCCCGAATACTTAATGGAGTAGGCCCTCCTTCATCCTTGATGAATGAGAAGCTTCTTAATGATGTAGTCAAACCATTTCTCAAGTCGCCCCTTTATATTCAGCAGTTTTTGTGCTCTTCAACGTTTATTAAAACATTTAAAAAATCAGTATAGCACAGCATTTTGCTTGTCTTTCTTTTGTTACATTATATTTATGCTTTTTATCTTCATTATTGTAAACAAATCTCTTTGAATAAAAACAATGTAACAGTTAAATTAAAATATATCTAAAAACTTATGTTTTTGTTTCCTATGACAAAATAAAAATATACATTTATTTTGTATTGTTCAATAAAGCAAGTTAAAAATCGGGTACGGCGTACCTCGGAACTATATATAAAGTAGCCTCACCTACTGCTTAGCAGCAGGAGGAAGCAGCATTGGACGTAGTCAGTACTTGGATGGGTGACCGTTCTGAACTAACTGATTTATTATTATTCTTAAAAAATACCTTAATTTTAATACCTATATTTTTAGGCCAAGCGCCGGAGACTTTCAACTGGAAAAAAATCCGATAAAGCTGAATTTTGGTTTATGGCTTTATTTTGGTCCCCTAATGAACATATTAATTTTCCCCCTCGAGGGAGGTCTGCTTTTGCCGCCATTTTGAAAAAAAAGGGATCAAAATTCGGTTTTTTACGAATATCTTTGTTCTCATCGATGATACGACAAAAATAGATATTATCAAAACTGTAGGCAATAAATTGTTAACAAAAAAGGTTCAATGTCATAATACACTAAAGTCAATAGTTTCGAAGCTATAGCACCTGCGCTCCTTAAATTTTGCTAAATTAATCAAACAAGTTTTACAGATTTAAAAAAACGGGAGGGGAAATAACACAGCTATTAAAAGCATAAACATTTTACGAAACGTTAATTAGAGCGAGGAAGCTATGTTCCACACTAATTGGCAGAGTATTTTTAATTTGATACAGACAATACCCCTTGGTTTGAAGTTTTATTATTTGATACAAAACATTTAAAATTGGCGTTTGAGTTAAAATTACGATGATGAGTTGGAACAGTTTGTACCTGTTTGTAACTTGTTTATTAGTTGTCTAGTAGTTAAGTGTTATTGTCTGCACTAACTATGGTCCTTGTTAGTTACTCATCCTGTTGTTTTCATCAACTTGTTTAACATCTATTCTAGGTTCCATACCAACTCCCGCCCTCCACATCACAGAACACTTCGTTTGTTCAACTACCTAATCACCCTTTTAATGGAAATTCCCTTTTCCCTGAATAAATTACTGGTCGAGTGTAAATCGATGAGCAACATATTCCTGCATAAGAAACGAAAAGCGCCTCTATTTTACATCGTTAATGCAACAATTCCAAAGAGTGAACAATAAGTAATTAAGGAATAAAATTTATTTGGAAGTTTGTTTTAAGCCTTTCATTCATTAAAACGAAATAACAACATTCACATAGAAATTTATTGAGGTAGAAATTTGTATTCAAGATATAAACCTAAGCCCAAGTCATGCTAAAGTCGAATTCTGTTGCGTTCAAAAATTGTATTTTTCCATATTAGAGGAATAACGTTGTTTATGAAAGTTTGTTTAGCTTACATGTAAGTATATGTTCAATTAAATATTAACTTATTATTTTATTTATATCCCTTTTGTTGCTGCCTTGATATAATACCTACTGTTGCTAAGTTCCATAATTCCTACAATCACCAACCTTCATTTTTAATTACACAAATTATAACCGGACGCTTAAATGAAACTGGGCCGGACATGTGACCAGGCTGCCTACAAAGAGATGGGCTAAAATCTCAACAGACTGGACAGCTTTGAACTATTCAAAAAGGAGAGGAAGGCCTAGGAGGAGATGGAGGGATGAAATAGTGGAGAAACTAGGCATTTTGTGGCAGAGAACAGCACAGGATAGGAATTGCTGGAAGAAAAATATCCAAAATATATATAATTAGAAGAGGAATTTATGAAATGTTTTTTTTGTTATTTATAATTTACTGTTTACAATCTTCTTTCCACAAAATTTTTACCCGTTTAAGGGCATCTGCTTCACAAGAAGTGTCAATGAAGCTATTTTCAATTTCATAACCGGACGTTTACTTTCAAAAATTTCAGCAATAAAATAAATTAAAACCATTATAATAGTCAAGTTAATCCATAATTTGAAAACTTGATTTTATATATTTTAAACAATAAAAGAAAATTACTGGTAAAATACCACTTTAAAAAATGGCACGAGGGCAAAAAAAGACAGAATTTGTTTTATTAAATTATTATTTCATGAAGGAGAGTGAAAAAAAAAGGACAAATGAAAATACACTCAAGTTGAAGAATCAAATCTCAGCAACATCGTTACCATTAAGCAACATCGGAGAAATCCATTAGGTGGAAGAACTCAAAGTAATTATCTCCAGAGTAAAACCCGAGCCTTTATTTCTAAAGAGAAAAGGTCTTTTTTACACGTTTTCTTTCCTCTTTCCTCCTTCAAAATAAATTATTATAGCAAATTCTCTCCGCCTCTTTTTTTTTGGCAGAGCTCTTTAGTTTAATATTTTATTTAAACGACTGAAAAAAACCCTTTTACGAAATTTCTTTTCAAGTGTTCTGACGATAGATGGTCTCGTCAATCGATTAAAATTAAAAGAAAATGTTCTGTTTTTTCCTACAAAAGGATATTGGAATACTATTCTGCCGATATTAAAATAACTCATGTTCAATATTGTGTGTTTTTAACTTTGGAGACGAGTTAGCATATGCGACTAGTAGCAGTAGTCTAGTACTTCCTACTAGAACGGGTAGGACGAACCACTTGTTCGAACCTTGCAATTAGGCGGCCATCACTTAGGCCCTTTTTACGCCCTGCGGTAGAGAGCTGTAGCCACTTCACACATCATACATATGTACATTGTACCGTGCATATGCGACTAAGTTTTCTTCATTATTATGAAGTAAAGCTTTCGGAATAGCTGGAACATGCTTTATCCAGAAGATGGCTGATAATCGATCTGACTTTTATCAGATAATTGGAAATTATCTTGCAAGAGTTTTGAATTGCCGTATTGCATCGAATATAAGACGCCATTGAATTTAAGGCGCACTCCAAATTTGAGAATCTGTTCAGTTAAAAAACGACAGAATTTAAGACGCCCTTTCATATTAATCAATATTAATAGGACTAAAAGTTTCATTTTCACAATTAAAATAATCATAGATTAATTTACTCACAATAAAAAGTAATTTACTCAGAAACAATAGAATTGGAATTGGTTGAAAAAGAGTCTGAAACAGACGTAGCTTTAAATTTTGCTTCCGAGCTTACCGAAGGTAACGGAAGCATTGTTGTATTTGTTTTTGTTTTGCAATTTCGTTTGCTTTTAACATAAAAATTCTCTTGAAACCGCCTGCTCTTCGTTTCGCTGTTGTTTGAAAAACAGTAAAACTTCGCTCTCAACCCGAAAATTATTTTCTAACTCGCAATGTAGCAAAATGGTGATTTTATTTGTTCGCTATCGGCGTACGTTTACCTCGCTAACAGTGCATTGTTGCCCCGCGGCCCGATTACCGTGATATTCGGGGAACAAGGTCAATTTTCTCTTAAACTGAGATTCGTAAGTGAATCGAATTTCCATGATGGAATTAGAGTGGGTACTGACAAATTTATAAATCAAAACGAAACGGAAAAGAAATGTTGGGGGATTCTTATAATTGAATAATTAAAATAGGTGAAGAATCGTGAACTCTCTACGAATACCAAAAGTAGCTGTTTTTTCTTTCTAAATTAAAAGTTAGCAGCATAGCGAGTGATCGCACCACCGTGTTATGTTTTTGTTTTTTTTAATATAAACAACACACTTATGGAAATTCGTCGGCTTTCTATCTTCTAAGGCCTTTATAAATAAATAAATTTATTTAGAAAAAAGTTTGCCATCTTATTTCTGTGGGAGAGATATCTTAACTTTTATTCTATATGCCCTCGTAGCAGTTTAAGTGTTATAAACAAATAGGTGCATCAATTTCGCACTCAAATTTAAGATGCACCCCATTTTTGAGCGCTGCAAATCACGGAAAAAGGCCTAGAAGAAAAAGAATAGATTCCATATTAACTAATACCTTATTCAAAACTCGAAAGGCGTAGAACCCAACGTTAAAAGAGACATATTACGTTTGTTGAACGTCTGATGCACTGCACAGTCGTCAGGGTTGAAGAAATAAACCTTTTTACTGTCTCAAAAGAGGATAAAGAAATAAAAGGAAAAGAGAAACCGTGTACATCAGCAAATATGCAAAGAAATACAGTGGAAAGGAAAATGATGAAAACTATGATATGAAATGCTTGTAAGAAGGAAACTAAACTCCACAACGATTTAGGTAAAAAAAACTTAGAAAAAATGTTGAGACAAGGTATCTGAATCTGACTTTAGCACGACTTAAGCATTGGTTTGTACCATGAATAAAAACTACCACTATTTATAATCTCTCTGTAGCCATAATATCAAAAATTGATTCAATATCTTGTCAAAATAATTAATTAAAGGGTGCTTAACCCTTCAGTGCTCGTGCTTCATTTTTTACGAGTTAGGTCGCGTGGGAAATAAAACTACCCCAGCCTAAATTTTCCCCATTTTTGGGGTCTCAAAATTCAATAAAATTTGAAAACTTTAATTATTAATAAATACTTTTATTAAAACATCGATAAATTAGACAATAATAGGTCGTAAACGTAAAATATTATTACAGTGAGCGAGATAGGGTGTGGGTTAACTATGTACCACATTAAGTGGTGCAATTCACATTTAAAATTCACTTAAAAAATTATTATGTTGAGAAGCGATGTTGAACATGACCCAATTTTAGTTCTCTGTTTAATTGTTGGTAATTTAATCTATGTTACGGGGCGTCACGTTGGCTTGACATGGTGCCTGTGCGACTAAACAGCAAAACCAACCACCGAGACCTTTCACATGATACACAGCTCTATCACAGGTTATGAATAAACCATTATTCCTCTTACACAATCTCCTATGTGAAATTTAAATATTTGGAAATGTTTACTGCACCCTACATTACATCCTAACCACAAATTATATACATAATAAATATACATGTATTATAAAATTGAACTAAGACGAAAAAGCGATATTAAATCAAAATTAAAGTATAGCTTATTTTAAGTAATTAATTATTAAAAAGGTTTCATAAAAATAATGTGACCCCACTGGGCATTGAAAAAAAAAATTGCGAGCACCTAAGGGTTAGGCCGAGCGGCCACCAGAAGCTGAACGGTGCGTAGTGGACTTTATACTTCGGAAAATCGGATTGCATTCCATAGCTGAGCCTAGCGGCGCTTCTCGACTCCGCAGCCCCCTCTACCCACTACAATAATATTATTGTCAAGGAGGAAAATAAGTTATCAGTTCTGACGCATTTAAGAAAGGGTTTTAATTAAGCTGTTACAGCCCTCCGATAGTTTGTATCACGTCCCGTTATATCACCTTTTATCTTATTTAGAAGGTCGTTAAACTGAGGACGATTCATACAGAAATAGTCTTTAAACTGTTCGTGGTTTAGATAGTTTAGATCATGAAAACAGGTGTGAAAAACCCCGAAATCACCCTTTTTCTAAGATAGAGACTTCCCCACTCTCTATCTTATTAGATTGTGAAGTGACAACGCCAAAAAGAAAAGTCAGTTTCAGAATCATCAGATTCCAGAACTTAAACATAAAGGTGGGATTCCTATGTTGCGTCTGACGCAGTTTAGAGGGTTTCCTAAGCATGCCGGTGCTCTCGAACCGGTACGGCCGCACGACCAGAGCGACCCAGCGTCAGACGCATGCGGCTGACGCACCATAGGAATCCATCCCATTGAATTACATTGTAGCATGCGGCTGACGCGGTGCGTCAGACGCAGCATAGGAATCCTACCTTTAAATAGAATACCTTTCGTTTTCATTGGTCGACATTTTCGGTGGACTCCGCTACAGTCAGCTTGACTCCACTCCGCTTTCGGTTGCCACTTCCCTTGGACTCAACTACTCTCAGCTCTACTCAACTACACTCAACTCCGCTCCACTCCACTTCTTTCTAGTGGCAGCTCGGACTTAAAGCCTGGGTCACACTAGGCTGGTTGCCAGCCGCTGCTGATCACCGTCTAAGTAGCGGCTGGCAACCCGGTCACATTATAGATTGTATTGGCTGCTACTCGCCAGTTTTCACTTGGTAAAAACGACGAAGAATAAAGCCTACGTGTTTATTTAACTCGTCACTGATGGGCTACTAGAGTGGTCAGATTACGCTGATGGCTGGCGGTAGCGAGTGCGAGTGAAGGTGGGGGTGGTTGGTGAGGCTAGATTGAGTCACGTGACTTGCTAGTCGCCGCTGCCTGGCTGCCAAAAGTTGAACACGTCCAACTTCACCAGCCGCTTCCAATTACTCGCCGGCTGTCGGCGCCAGCTGCCAAAGGCTGACAGCAGCGGCTTCAACCAACCTAATGTGACCCAGGCTTAAGGAACCTATCTACAAAATTTCATCATGGTCATAGGTCTAGTGGATCCAGAGATATCCAATTGAGTAAGTCAGTGGTTAAGTAGATAAAGTTTAGATAATTTTATTTACATAGATAAAGAATTTTTTAGCAATAAAATTAATAATGATGAAATTATGATGATCACTAATTTTTATACTTCTTTTTAACTTTTACTGAAGAATATTATTTTTCAAAATATTTTTATAAAATAAAGAAAGAAAATGCTGCAAAGGTTTTAGTAAAAAGTAGGGCGTGATATTGCTACGCGATGCTAAGCCTTGTCAAGTACTTAAAGATGCTTGTTTGATGCTCGGTGCCTTGTTAAATTAAGACGCTACTCAAGTCAATTTGATAGCAAGTCAGTAGCCAAGGAAAGCTCACGTTTCGTCTCAAGTACGAAGTAAGTCTTAAAGCACAAAGTACTCCGCCGTACTTCACCTGGTTTAAGTCCCTCCTCATCTCTCTAAACCCTCTGTTATCACACTGTCCTCACTTTCCTTCTCAATTCACTCTATAAGCATCTACTAAAGAGATACTTGACAAGGCCTTTTTTTTAAAAAAAAACTCAACTTAACTTTTTTTCTAACTTTTAGTATCAACTTTTTTTTTATTATAATCAAAACTCTTCGCTTTTAACTTGGTTTTTTTTCCTAATCTTTCATTTTTCTTCGCAAGCCCGTTCCTGACACTGCACAAAGTCTTTTCTTAAGTTTGTTTCTTCACAATTCTTACAGAACAACCTTTTATTAAGTCTAAAAATAACATTTTCCTTATCCTCCGAAATTTCCGAAATAAAGGTCCTTTATTTTAAAAACTCGATTTTTAGTTTTCTTGTTTAAATAAAAACAAATTAATACCAACGTAAGTTTGTTTAAAAATTAAATAAACAAATACAGTCGGAGCTATTATTAATGATTTATTCGTTAAAGTGTATTTTTTTTTTAAGTATCAATAGGAGTAAACAATGAGAATTAAAATTTTAATAATTATTACGAAGCGATATTTTTTATTTAAAAAAAAAAAAATAATAAAAAAAAATTAAAAATCCATGAGAAGAATGACTTTGTATATTACCTGATGCTATTTGATGATCATTCCATACAGTAAGAGTAGCCTTGTCGTCAGCGAAGTTGGCAAAAATAACTAAAGATGCTGTGGGGTGTAGTGGGAATGCAGAGAGTATAAAGGAGAGGTGCTAGGATACTGCCCTGAGGTACACCGTCACTATCAGGGCAGCTGGATGAAAAGGAGGATCCTGGTCTTACAAGGAAATGTCTATCAGAGAGGAAGGATTTAAGGATGAGATAATAAGTAAAGGGGNGTTACACAAGAATTGTATAACGTCGAGAAAAAAAGTATTGTATAATGATAATTATAAACAGAGAGGGAATCGTATTAATTACATTAAAATTGTAGAAAGATGGAAATGTAGAAGAAGAAATAGGGTGTAGGAAGGATTAAAGAACAAAGATATTCCTTTCAGCTTAGATTAGATGTAATTTAACTTCGAATGCAAAGTTTTAAACTAAGACAAGAAAGCAACATTAGTCGAGCTTATAATTATGTACTGATATTATACCAAAACAACCTCAGTTTATCCAAAATTACACTGTTATAACACAACAAATCTCAAAGGAATTACATAATGAACACGGAAGGGAAGATAAAACTTTTTGAGTTTTGATCTAAAGAAAAAAAAACTAGTCTTAGAAAGATTTTTTTAGTTTAAAAAAAAAAAATAAAAAAAATAACGGGACTAAGTAGCAAATATAAGGAAATACAAGAAGAAACGGGAGATTTTCTTCGAGTCATTAATCTTAAGGAAATCAGAACTGGAGGGAAGACTTTGCATACCCGCAGTGTTTGAAAGCCACGACAGATTGGAAAGAAACTGCCACTGTCATGAGATGTGACAACTAAAGGCAGAGGAAGGAATTAAACTTGCAAGTGATAAATGATATCATAGATCAGAGTGTTAGATGCTCTTTGAATAAACATCTGTTTCCATGGGACTTTCTGAGCACAAGTAAGATCGGGACAAAACGACTTGGGCTTAACTCTTTACTCATTCAATAAGTAACACTCGAAAGTAACTTTTATCCTTACTTATATATTGATTTCTTCCTTACATAATCAGTCAGATTCTCGAGTGGTTAGAGAATTAATAATTTGCTTGAAACCAGTGATAAACCACCAATATATTTGGCGATGGTCATAGAAAAAAAAAATTGCGTTTAGAACACAATGACAATTACAGAAGTAATGTTACATTTTTTGTTTTGGATTTAAGGGCCCACTAGCACCGAGGAAGCCCGCAATGCAGGCCCTTGCGGGTCCAAAGTTATGCCACTGGAGATAGATCGAATACCAGAGAGGTGTGACATATTTCAGTTTGTTGATCATATCCTATGAGATTTCAAGTGGCAGTTTCTCTGTCTTGTATGAATTTATGTTGTGTTCATCGGAAATTGACGCGAGTTAGTTAAAAGGACCTACTTAAGTTTTCTATATTTTCGGATTTTCAACGCAATCCCTTCCCTCCGTAAAAAGAAAAATACACAACAAACATAGGACGCAGGGTTTCTCGAATCTTTTCAATACCAAATAATTCCAAAATGGTGGCAGATATTAAGTTGAAATATGGAGGACTTAATTATCTTATATATAAAAAAAGGGTAAAATTGGTGCGAATTTTAGCTCAATCGGCGAAATACATAGTTCCAAAATTATTTAGCGATACATTTTCAAAGTTCAAAAGTCAATATTTTCAAAGTGGTAGCAGATATAAAATTTGAAATTCAGTGGAAATGTTTGACTTATAAAGAAGTAAATTGGTAAAGTTTCATTTACGATTTTTTACGAATTTTAGCTGATTCAGTAAAATGGGTAAACAAGATATTCTAGGTAAGCAAAATATGGTTAACGTTTCTTAATAGCAGTTAATAGACCTATCAATTAAAAAAAAATACATTTAAAATGACACACTTTGTAGCGAAGTACCAGCCAGTATATACAGGGTGTTCCAGCTCAACAGGGACACAGAGCAGGGTGTGATTCTATATCGAATTTGCTACCAAAAATGTTATATTATCACATGTCCTATCGACCTTCGTTTTCGAGATATATCGATATATATATAGTTTCGATATATTTGTGAATTTTTCAATAAAATGCTCTGTAACTCAATAACTATTATAGCTAAAAAGATGCGGTCTTCACCGTTGGAAAAAGCATTAAATTTCCTTTAAAAAATCCTAAACATTCACTCTTGTAGCTCCATTTGAAGTGAAAATACAACCAATAAAAACTAATAAAATATTTTATTAAAAATGACAACAAAAATATGACCCTCTATAACTTTGTTGTCCGCATAGTCAACATATATTTATGAATAGCTTAAAAACTGCGCCAACTCATAAGCTTTCCAACGAAGTAACATACGCTGTACTCTACTAAAGAGTATGGATCAGAAAAGCTAAAATATTGCGAAAAATTCGCTAAAAAGTTGAATATTTTTTGTAGAATAATAAATTAATTTATTGATATAATTTTAAATATCGTTATTACTTAACAAAAAAAATTAATTGTACT
>KZ651899.1:283909-304768 GCA_001010745.2 Gerris buenoi
AAAATTTTGAGTTGGGTATCAAATGAAAGCTGCTGAAGAGTAGGACACAAATATATATTTGCTTTTTTAAATTTTGCGTTCCTTATTGGTTTATTACTGATAAAAAACATTGTGACCCCCCGGGGGATCGAACCCGGGACTTTTAGATTGAAGACAAGAAATCATTATTTACATAATGGGTATGCTTACTCATCTACAAAACCCTAAAAAGTACTTGGACTAAGTACTTCCCTGTGATTTTTATGATATGTTTAAGATAGAAACTGATTTTTCTGTTTAAATCTCGATTCGATGTATCGGCAAATACAAAAAGATTTAGTTTTGAGAAGGAAAAATATTTTATATTAATGTTCATTAGGTAGATATATAATATGTTTTATTGTTGATTATTAAATATACTAATTATTATTTCATTTCTCATTACAATCTAATGTAATACAATGAAAATAATGCTTATATAATCTCTGCCTATAAAGTAATTAGATCGTGTCCTTATCACTAACCCAACATTTTGCCACCAAATAGCGGAAAATAATCTCCAATTGGTGGATACAAAATACAAAGCTCCTCGCCGTCTAACCATATCACACCATTGTTCAAAAATATAGATGTTAATTTTTTAAATGATATATTTCATTATATTTGTCTTTTTTTTGAACTGATTTGAACGCAAAAAAGTTGACCCAAACAACCAGACTTTCATTGATTAAATGAAAGGAACTAAAATAGAATTCTTTTATACGATTCTATTCTGCTTAAGAGAATAGATTGAGTTAATTCCTGGAAGAAAGAGTATGTGGAGGTTTACTTTATATTTACAGGGGATTTATATAAATAAAATTGAAACTCTTTGAGTGGATTTACAGGTGAACTCTGAGAGTAAATAAAGACGTCGACGGGAAAGGGAGGCAGGATAGAGACGCTCCATCAACTCCACCTTAGGGTGTGAGAGGGTCCTAGCAGCAGAAGCAGGAGGTCTAGAAAAACATGGAAAATCAATCTGAGTTCTTTTTCCCACTCTTTGGGCTCAAGGAATTGAATTATGAATCTACCTTAAAATCTTCACCCTTGGTACAAACTTAAGCTCAACAGATTCCAGTATATAAAGATACAAGTGAACCTGACACTATAAGTCATTATCTAACAACTTTAAACCTTATTGCTTTAACTATAGCTAGAAAAATAATATATCATAAGACTGCACCATCATTAACTATACTATCAACGATAAAAAAAGTTTTTTTTCATTATACCACGTAAAAAGAATGACTTGATAAATTGTGTTCTTAATACTTTTTAATTTATTACCAATGTGATAAATTATAAGTAAAATATAGATACTATAGACAGAATTAAAATTTCTTGCAACTAATAAAATCCCTAACATTTTTTAGTATTCAACAGAATATAATGGAAATATATAGAAACAAACCATAACGAGGGATTTAAAAAAAAAATCAAAGTTTCTCAAATCTGAAATTCTCTACATAATTCATTCATATTTAAATTCAAAAGCGAAAATAAACTTTAGTTTTATAAAACTTATTAAACTTGTATTCATTTGAACACATAAAAAATAGAGTGCCAATTTGTAAGGCGCAGAGTTTCCACACGAGCTATCGCGTATTCATTAATTATGTTAATTATATCATTTATTTAATATAGTTATTTTAAGTAAATATAAATTTCGCCTCAATTCGTCAATATAGACGAATTTAGTCATAAATGAAAGAAATATAACGTGGAACTAAGGAAGTAGAGTGCAAGAGTATCTAACAGAACATTTTGTGATAACAGGACACCGGTTGTTATCAAACCACAAGGTATTAATTAGGTTGTGACACCTGACAGTGTTAACTACCTCACTCTGGTAAAGGCTATAGGGAGTCTGAACAAGCCACGTGCATTTCGCTCTCACGGGACTATGATTATTAATAGCCTGTGCTAGCACTCTGCAACATTATCACTTATCACTAACCCCGCCCTTACCGCAACCCTCTAGAAACATGAACATGATCAAGACAAACTCACTACCATTACTTTGATGACGTGCTCACCAGCTTGGTGTCAACTGTCCCTATGATATCGAGCAAACATACCTCATAACATAATGTTCCCTCGACATCCGACCTCCATTCCGAGCTCAACACAGTCATGTATTTAGATTACTACATGCTTAAGAGAGAACATCTTTACATCCCACTGGAATTAATCAAGTCCTACATTGGAAAGATAGACGAATATCTATTAAACTTTGCACCAGCACCGAACCACAGGTGATATCTCATTCCCCTTAATTACCATAGTTTATAGACAAACATGTCAAATAAACAGATAGTCCGCTCCAGTTTCACATCGTAATTTAATTTGATCCTTTCAGTTAATTAAAGAGAGTGAGTTAAGTGCCCGACGATAAAGTAACGCACAAAATATTACTAATACCACTGAATCCCACACTACTTTTTCTCATTACTTGTCTGAAAGTTGGTTTAAAATAGAACACTTTATTTTAGTACGGGGATGGCACATTATCCTAGAACAAAACTATGAATTTAAATTAAGGTAGAAGCAAAAGTCTCTCTATGCAAAATATTAAATTTATTATTTAAAATACGCAAAATATATTATTTTGCGTAGAGAGACTTTTGCTTCTACCTTAATGATGAACTCCACTATCGCTCCATATCCTATCTTATGAATTTAAATATTTCATGAGAAATCACCTCCTAAAAATAAAGCAAGAACATAAATACTTTTTATTTAATCGCATACAAGCGTAGAGAAGGAATTGTGATAGAGCAAACATTACAGATATAATATTGAGCATTTATTTNTTAGAGTAAGAAAAACTTTTTACTTATAAAACCTGTAATAGAGAATTCTACTAGAAATACATTTTACATTTAAACATTGAATAAATATATTATTATTTTCGTATGATATAATGATAGAATATTATTTTGATGATTTTATCCGTTATAAATTATTATGGTTATAGCAGATAAAAAAAAGTGTGTGTGTTTTTTTTTAATTTAAAGTTCATGACAAACTGAACCAGAAATAAAAATTTCACACCTCTACCCATAGTAGTTCATAAGATATATGAGCCTTAAGTTTTAATATTTTGTCACTGAGAAATCAATTGACTGGCTCATCATAATTATAAGGAACTTCTAGCAATCCTAAAAACTTGAAATTTTTAATAATAGGTAGAGATTAATGTATAAATAAAAGAAAAATTACAATTTCTGATTCTTTGCCCATCTAAAGGTAATAGAAAGACCAAGTATTCAATATACTTTTAAAAAATATAATTTGTTTATACTACAAAATGCTACTACTTAAATCGTACTTGAATATTTATATTGGCGAATAAATTATATTATTGGAGTAATAGCTGAATAAAATCTGTATAAAAGTAAAAGTACCTGGCCATAAAAACGACATGAAAAAATAAAAATACGTCGTTATGAACAAAGATTGTTATGAATGGTTTAATTACCCATAAGGGACCAATATGGATCTGCAGCCGAATCCATTTAGTAAGTAATCCGGTTTTTGTGGCACCAATAAAAAAATAAACAGAAAGCTAATAAAATAAATTAGAAGTGTTGACTCCAGTATTTAAATTGCCACTTTTTAAGTTAATTGGGAATGTGCATTTATGTACATAACCCAGTTTTACTATCGTTCTTTCAATTCCTGATCAACAAACCTTTAGTTATTGCAAGGCAGAATATATGTCTATAGACATTAGACATTAGTCTCACCTCTTTGGGGCTCAAACCATTGCTAGATAAGTCGGTAAAATTATTTCATTTTCCGGTTTAGTGTTTATAAAGATATATATTATTACTATAGCTGAATTCCCGTGATTCACCACGGAGTGCTATTTTTAAGGTTTTACTTTTAATTTAGTGGATTCATTAACCACCGTCCAGAATAATATATTAATTTTGGTAAACGAGAATATCTAGACGCCTCAAGATCCCTAAGTTCTTTTAATAATAATTTACTCCTACTGCTAGGGAAACAGTTTTAAAAGTTAACTTTCCAGGAAAAGTAGAGAAATTTTCGTTTGCATCCTCCCTGACAAGTTTTCTCGAGTGGCTTAAGTAATTTCTATTTTTGTGCAAACAATTAAATAAAAAAAAATTAACGGCATATAACAAATGTTTCATTCCTGTAAAATGATAAGAGTTTAGATAAAGTAATTTCGGAGATTAGCGTTCCATCCACTGTCATTCTTTCCGTAAGGAAAGCCGATTCCGTCAAGAAAGAGTGTCAGCGTATAGGGTTCAAGAGGAAAGAACGGCAGGATTATAATCTTGAAAGACAATCCCGTCGCGCCATCCTCTCCATTCTTGTCAACTGATAAGTTTCAAGTGGATGGGATAGAGATATTCCTTTCATTGTGTTTATGGCATCAAACGGAGGGATCCTGCAGGCGACAAGCCTGCAGGATGGAATGAGTGGATTGTCTCACAGGAAAGTGGTTGTGTGGATGCTAATGAACAGGATTATCAATCATGCCGTGCTTTGTGCTTTCCTTCACGATCAAGAAAAAGGAAAGTATGTCGGGAAAGAACGGCAGTGGATGGGGCGCAAATAAGTCTGCCCCACTGACTCAGCGTCAGCGAAAAAAAAATTATATATCTACAAAATGGATTCCCGTGCTTCGCTTTAGGGAGTGTAATTTTTATTTGATAGGTTTATACAATATCGTCATGAAACATTATAATTTCTTTAATAAGCGAACAAATAAAAACAAAATCTCTCTTACTCAAATAATATGCAATAATCTCTAAATTAATAATTGGTTACGATGATTGGCGAAAACCTTTTCACGCTTGCACGTGATATAGCGCTTTATAGTAATAATTTACATTTTCTTTCATGAAATATTAACTACAGTAAGATTTACTAAAGTTTTGACAATTGACAGCGCGGGAAAATCCGTCGGGAGCCAATGAGAAGTCAGGATTTTGAATTTTAGAAGGTCGGGCCAACTAGGCAAACAAAAATGTCACCGGTCCCACCCCTCCTACAGGCCTAGTGGCATTATTTTTTTCATCATTTAGGTTGGCCAATCTTAGTGTCAAAAGTCAAAACTTTAGTAAATCTTACTGTAATAAAGCACATATCTTCTTTTTTTGCCAATAGCTCCTATACTGTTGAGAATTTTGATATAGCTAAAATGAACTGTATTGCCGTAAATGACCTATAGAAACACCCCTTTCAAAATGGTGGTCAAAAATTGATAAACCCTGTACATATAGATAATGTTAAAAACAAGTGAAAAGAGACAAAACTAAAAAAATAATTTATATAAATGGCAAATTCTATAAAAGTAAAAAAAAAAAAAACCTGTTCCAACCTTTCTTTTCTAGTAATAAAGAAAAATGTATATTATAATATAATGAAAAAATAATAATTTAAAATACTCATGATAAAGATTAGTTCATCTTTAAATTTTAATTCAATGTTAATTTTTGATACCTTATTTTAATTTCTAAAAAAACAGTAGTACATATTTAAACACAGGAAGTAAAATATTTTATAAAAAAAAACGACAAATTAATAATGATTAGAAAAGAAGTTATTATTTTTCCTATTGTATTGTCCAACTTTATCTGCCATGTTCCACTTGAGTCTACAATAATTTTTATTATTATTGTTATTATTTTCTCTCCATCCCCAATATTATCCGGTTGAGTTTTTGTTCTAGGGAGATTTTTCATAAAAACAATAGACACTTGACAAGGGCTTTTCAACAATTTCCCTTTTCAACATAAAACTAAATAAATAATAGAACGAGGGAAAAGACTTCCCCGGCTTACTCCCTACTTTCTATTGTACCCTGCATAAGTTAATAAAGCTTTTTTTTAAACTTTTCAACTAAAATATAAAAAAAAGAAACAACAGAACTTGGTTTTTAGTCTAACTTCTTGTATAGTTTGGAAAACATCCAAACATAGAAAAATTATTCTTAACATTATTTTAAACAATAAAGTAAAAATTAATTACAACTCATGTCTAGGACTTCGGATCATTAATCTAATTACTTTAAAAAAAAAAATCCTACGCATACACTCACAAATATACAGGGTGGGGAAAAAAACCCAAACACTATTTTTAACACTTATAGCTCAAGTACTTAGCGCTTCTGCATAGTAGAAGAAT
Organism: Gerris buenoi; assembly: GCA_001010745.2. Taxonomy (NCBI): domain Eukaryota; kingdom Metazoa; phylum Arthropoda; class Insecta; order Hemiptera; family Gerridae; genus Gerris; species Gerris buenoi. Next base: position 290,093 of record KZ651899.1, read on the forward strand.
ATAGGGTTTGCGAAGTCTGAAAACTACATTCTTCTACTTTAAATTTCATATCATTAACTTAACAAACTATAGAGTGAAAGCTGTACAATGAGGGTTTGAATTAGGGTCTAAAAAAAGTCGTTGTGCGATAATTAATCGTTGTCTGATATTATAGTTTTGATAGAATAAATAACCATATAGTGGAGTAAGGGTTCTTTGTAGGTAAGTGAGAGGAGTCCCTCAGTGTAATACCAAGCATTGAAGATGTGTCTGAAGATCAAATTGAAGAAGATCAAATTCCAAGATTAAAGGACATCGATGAACTTCGAAAGAGGATTCTTCGTGCCTGGGATGAAAGGCGTCAATCAACTATTGCTGGGGCCATATCCCACTGGAGAAGGAGATTGTAGTCTATCGTAAAAGAACAATGAGGGCAAATATTGAACCACAAGATGTAAATCTGTAATTTTGTAGGTTTTTTTTTGTATTTTTGAGATTTTTTTTTTTTTTTTTTTTAAATAAATTTATTTTATCAAACTGTCATTGCATGGCTTTCACCCAATAGTTTGTTAAGTTAAAGATAAGAAATTGAAAGTTGAAGAAATCAGTTTTTATACCCCACAATCCCCATATCTCTATCTATTATAGAAAGTGTTAAAAAAAATGCGGTTATTTTTGGCTACCCTATGTGTAAAGATATTTAGGTATTTCTTTAGAGTGTTACTCCCCTACGTAAATAGGAGGTACAACTTTAGCAAAATAACTATTAAGACTAAGTGATGTTAAGTCCAATATACTTTGGGACAAAGGAATATCTGTTTTCTCTATATATTCTGTTTTTATAAGGGGAGTAACGGACTAAAGAAGAACATTCCGTACACCATCTTTAGATTGTTACTCCCCTCTGGTTTTTTATAAGGGGAGTAACAATCTAAAGAAATGCCTATATTTATATGTGTATGTGTGTACTTACTTATAAATAGGCATATATACCTACATATACAAATTAAGTACATGTAAAGCTTTTTATACATTTAAAAAAGCCAGAATATTAAAGAAAATATGAGCATATATTCAGATTTTTTTGTTAAGACACAGAGAATATGAAACAAGAACCATTAAGGCTGTAAGAGAAGAATTTGCTGAAGACAATAGAGGGGTAAAGCTGAGTTAAATAGAGTCAGAGCGGAGTTATGAGACACAGATGGCTTAATCCTCGCCTCCAACATAATAAACTCATTTTACTGCATATTACTCCGCAGACAACATTTTAACTTAACACATGTTCCTAACTCACACTTTATTACTTAATAAAATACATGAATATATATTCATCCATTATTACATTAAAAATACCCTACACATGTAATATATTAAAAATAAGTACACTTTTATCACAAGTTAAGACATTCTATACGACGAAAACCCCTTTTTAAATAATTCACACTTAGTATAGATTAAGTACCAATTAATTACTTCATTTCATAACATATTTTTATAACTTCATACTTGCATCAATACAATAAACATATTTTTGAGTAAAAATCATTTTTAAAATTATATAACGTATATTTCTTTAATATTATAATATAGATGTATTTTGAAAACGAAAGAAATTATTACAATTTTTTTTGTTTTTTTAATTTTCTTTTTAAAAAATAATAGGATCTTTTTAAGAGACGAGACTTCTTTATCTTCAGTGAAAGAGGATTTATATTTTCTATTCTCGAAAACTATCCTGGGGGAAGTGGCCTGTGATGATTTATTCAGGTAGTTTTGACGGCGATTATTTAGTATTTTTTATATAGTATCATAGTATTTTTGCTGAATAAATAAAATACATAATTCTAATGATAAATCAGTAATCCGAACTGATTTTTTTTTTAAACTAATAGGATCTTTTTAAGAGACGAGACTTCTTTATCTTCAGTGAAAGAGGATTTATATTTTCTATTCTCGAAAACTATCCTGGGGGAAGTGGCCTGTGATGATTTATTCAGGTAGTTTTGACGGCGATTATTTAGTATTTTTTATATAGTATCATAGTATTTTTGCTGAATAAATAAAATACATAATTCTAATGATAAATCAGTAATCCGAACTGATTTTTTTTTTNATGAGAGGGTGGTAAAAAAAAAGAGAGAATGATTCGGGGTCAGCTTGTTCGCTTTAACTTTCTTTCTTTTATAAAATATAAATTAATATATATAGTACATAAAAATGCATAATACAGAACATGATAAAACTTTATCTATCTCATATGACGTGAAAAAAATTCAAATAAACTAGACTAAAGAAAAAATAAATTATTTTCATGGCGAAAAGTGATTTCAATTAATTCATAATAATAGATACGATTATCAGTTTTGTGAACATACTATCATACCTTAGTTTTTATCATGTTTTGTGAACATACTTTCGTATCTTAGTTTGGGCCTCTATATATCTTCTTTTGTAGTTGCGACTACATAAGAAATATATAGACACAAACTAATTGTAAAATTAAAATATTCTCGCTATTTTTTATTTGATAATAAATAGGTAGTAATTATAGTATATTTATTATTTATTTTTTGACGATTTAAACACGATATACTTAAGAGATAATTCAAGATATTCTCTTATTATAGCGGTAAGTATAATAAATACAACTGATTTAATACGAAGAATGATAAAGACGTCGATAAATGAAACTATCTATTGCTGGTTCTGTGTATATAAGGAAAGATTTATCTATGAGATTTCTTAAAATAGTTTATCTGACTATATGAAGACAATTCACTATTTCTCCATGTTCGTTGCCAACAATTTTATACTTTTCTATATACCTTAGTATCTCCTATTGTATTTTATCACTTTACTTAATGGTGGATATATTTAAGTAAAGAAAGAATAATTCTTTTTGTAGAAATAGATGAAATTCAATTGGTTCTAGTAAAATTCTCAGAATTAAAAAATGTATTAAATCTATCTGTTATTAGATGATTGTTACGACTTACGAGTTAAAAGTAGTGATTGTTATTAGATCATTGTTACCAGTGAATGTCTGTGTAATAGTAGTGTAGACAGTATTTTTTAGTTTTACATTTGATTAAACTAAACTACCGGACTGAAGTAGGGCGTGGTACGGAGATTACAAGTGAGGCCCATAAACCCGTAATTGAGATTGAGTGAGATGCAAGGGAATGTTGAAGTCGTAGTCGGCGTAAAAAATTGGTGGCACAATAAGTTACGAAATGAGTAAAGTTATTAAAATCAGCTAGATAGCGTATGGATGCCTCATCGAACAGTTTCCACATTTAGGAGGATGATCCATCAGCATTTGAAGTGGTCAGACCCATCGATATACAGAAAGAAAGGAGAAATCTAATCGTCGTAATTACTATTTCAAATTTAATTTGTTTGACAAAAGAATTTAGAAAAAGGCCTCTTCTGACAGATTAATAACCCTGACTTAAGAAAATGAATAAATGGGGGGACTACCAGATTTCATCTCGACGCAGGAATACATATATTGGTATCAATCGCAAGTTTAATCATCCTGGCACTGGAAGATACACCAACAGATTGCATCATTCTGTCACAGGAATAAATACGCTGGCACATAAATACGCCTCATATAGGGCAGACACAAAATGGTGCCACCAGATTGCATCATCCCAAGAACACAGAGACAAGCAACCGTCTGATTAATAAAATCGACTATGGAAGACCAACATATGATTGCATCACCACTCGCATCTACCACCAGACTAATAACTCTGACATAGAAAAAATTAACACTTGGAAGCACCAATTGATTGCATCATCACAAGCAGCTACCGCTATACTTACAACCCTGACTTAAGAAAATCAAAAGATGGAGCGAAGACCACTAGGTTGCCTCACCCCAACAAAGAAATTCGATCGGCACCTTGCAAATCTGGATCTGCAGAGTGACAGATGGATAACCTCTAAATAACATTCTGAAACAGGGTGTCGTCACCAGTTTTTGCAGGGTGCCAGATAGATAACCTCTGAACTCTAAATAACATTTTGAAACAGGGTTTCGTCGCTGGTTTTTTAAGTTAACACAAATACTCTTAATATTATATTGTGCATTTTAAGTGAAACATGTCTCCCCTTTCTGAGAATTGAACCAGATATATTGATTGGGTCGGTAATTAATCCAGGTCTTGTAATTCATACTAATTGTTTCTCATTAGTTTGTATTAATATCAAATATCAACCTTTAGAACATTCAAGTTTATTTAAAAAAATATACTATTCCACACTTGCAACAAAGAATAAACCTATAACATTTATTATTTAAGACTTATTTTACTTTACCAAAAAGACCTTTATAATTTATTAACGTCGGTAAAAAGCAAAAGGCTTCCTGAAAAATTAAAGAAGCGGACTTCCAAACTTGGAAAATAAATTTGACAAAGAATTGTTCAAATAAAGTGGGAAACATTCAGAAGTCAACCAGTTCCTTTCTTTTAGAGTAAGAAAAACTTTTTACTTATAAAACCTGTAATAGAGAATTCTACTAGAAATACATTTTACATTTAAACATTGAATAAATATATTATTATTTTCGTATGATATAATGATAGAATATTATTTTGATGATTTTATCCGTTATAAATTATTATGGTTATAGCAGATAAAAAAAAGTGTGTGTGTTTTTTTTTAATTTAAAGTTTTAAAATGTGGATTTTTTTCGTCTGTGGTCGATTGTTTGTGAATGCGTTTTCATTACGTAAAGTTTATGTACACGTTTCATCAAATCATACACATATACTGGCAAATTCGAGAAATTTTACCTCTAAATAAATATGGAGGGCAAAAATAACAAAAAGTACGACAAATCGAACAAAGCTTTTTCAAATACATAACGAACTAACTAACTGACTCTGTGCCGCAACAGCCTAGGGCTTATAGAACAATAAATTAAATGTATTGGATGACACGGGGGATAGCGTGTCACTCCATTAGGTGGATAAACCTTATAATTGGCATTCACTGTAGTGCTTATAGTCGTCACTTCACAAAAGCAGCTATCCATTTATACGGTGACCAGAAATTGAACCCACATCCATCACCCATCCAAATGCTGAACACACCCGATGCTGCTTCACTTGATTGATAGGACAGCCCCTGCTCTATCCGAGATACTGAGGCCCTCCTCATCATGTACATACTGATACTAAATTAAAATCTGATACTATCTAATTAAAGTTATTAATTATGGTAGAACTACAGTATATGTGGCCCCTGCTAGATATCGCAAATCGGTTGTACAATCGATTGTAATAATGACGCCGTATTTCGATACATCCAAATAACGCGTGATTTGCGTAATTTTACACGTTTTAACAAAAATGTGTTTGTTTAGTGTTTGAATTCAATTTTGTTAACCTTAATTTTTTTTTTGTCCTAGAATTTGCAATCACCGGCACCACGAAGCGGTGCTCCGCTCATTTTCTGAAGAAAAACAACCCTTCTCCATATATAGACAAGATAGAGGTTTAAATCGAAGTACAAAAAAGTTTAACGGACAAGATACATCGACTTATAAAGTCTTGAAAGAGATCGATAGTGAGATAACTTGTTATCAGAAGGGGTCCCGTATACTGTAGTTCAGCCTTAAATTATAAACATATTTAAAAGTAATAAATAATTTTGTCTTCCGGGGAAATCCACGTCACGCGATGAAGCCTGACGTCACTTCCACTACTTCAAACATCTTAAGGGGTGTGTTAATTTGATGTTAACTCAAGCATGTTAACTCAAAGCAACAAGAAGGAATACTGACGACTGGAGTGACGAACGGTGTATTTATACAGGTTTTCTTGAACGTAGATTGTTAAGTAATTTTTTAAATTTTCCCTGCTACTAATTACACCTTCCGGCCACCTCGGTCTCTTTTGGTTTTGCTTTTAATTCTATATAAATTCAATTATTTTACCTTTTATCTCTCCCTCTTTTCCATCATCCTACCCCTTATCCTTACCTATTCCACCCAGCAGTCTATATCTGACACTGTCCGAGGTAACATCATTATTAGTTCAGTTTTGACATAGCAACTTTAAGCTTAATTAACATTCTGAGTCCGGACTTATTGTTATCTACTGAGTTTATTCTGCTGGTGATACCTTGAGGGCACATTTATCTATATCACATCTACTCATCACTTCACCACCAAACCTCACATCCTCAGCCTCAACTTAAAAATCTGGAATCCTGCATCAAGGTATTTCATCTCAGCGTATCACCCATTCCTATTCCTTATCATTTGTTTTTTATTTTGGATTTTGTATAACTTTTGTCGCTTAGCATTTTGGGTACTTGTTAGTACTATAATATGCGTGTTCTTAAGTTAACTAATAAAAGCGTGTTAAACAGTTTGAGAGCTGACAATCAACTATATTTCTTTTTTGACATTTGTAAACAAAGAATGGAATAATCAAAATATAAAAATACACTAAATAAAAATATAACTAAAAAATGTGAAAATCATAAAGTATCCACAGCATCATAATTTATTATAATGTTACTAAAATCTATTTTCAACCATTTTATTTAAAACTTTTTTTTATTTCTACGTAATACAGTCCACATGCCACTTTTTAATCATTACTTAACGTTACCTACCCTTGTCGTTGGTCTTTCCGTAACGGGATTTTTAACATGTGTCTGAATTTTCCGGGAGTTGCTTCAGTCGGGTTATCCTTTGAGTGCAATTGGGAAGTGGTATCCGCGTACCATTTTAGAGTCTTGCTATGTCTATTACTACAATTTTTCTAACTACAAAAACGATTTTACTCGATCTAAAATTACATTTTGTTACGAAGGTTAGTTCATGATACACAATTAGTTGCACGTCCGCATAGCGGATATGGTTTGATTTACAACCGAGTTCATATATATACTTCAGGAAAAACTAAGTTCTGTGCCAAGTTTTATTTGGCTAGCACCATTCGTGTGTGAAAATTATTGTGCGTACTAAAAACGATAACCGTCGTGATATGTATATAAAACTACATTCATATATTACAATATACCTACAACCTACACCTATACAGTAAAGTTATAAACGTAACTTATTAGATTTTTTTTTTTTTTTTTATCGTTTAACATACTATGTGGAAAAGTATGGGCAACTGTATAAAACATTTTATATTCGATTTTTTGTTTATAATTTACACGATTTACTTTTCAAAAGCCTCTGGATGTCATTAAACAATTTTTAACTTAATGGCTTTCTATTATTTAAAAACTTTGAATGATTTTAAGTCAACTTAAGGAAGGTTGAATGACATTCTTTTCGCTCCGTTCTTTAAAATCTTTGAACGATGATCACTCTCCGTACTTGAGGAATATATATACGTACTTGAGATATTGAATGGCCTTTTGTCTCTTCGTATTCAAGAAACTTTAAATGACTCCATTTGTTTTCGTTTCGCTCTTTAAAAACGTTAGATGGTGATCAGTCCTTACGTACTTAAAGAATATTGAACAACCCTCTGTAAAAACAAAGGTTCATTTAACACCCCAAACGATGCATTTCCCTTAAAATAAACATTAGCCCCTTAAACTTTAACCTCTAGTTTCTAAGGGATGATTGTTTAGGCCTCCCTTAAATTTTATTATTATAGGGTAATTACACATAATATAAGTGCCAAGTTTCAAACTTTTAAGTCGGTTACTTTCGGAGGTCGGGTGCATACAGACGGACAGACAGACAAGCGCAGGAATAAAGAAGGGATACAAACCCTTTTTGGCTACCTAACCCTAAAAATGTAAAAAAAAATTGTTGATCTTCTGGAGGAGCAGCATCAAAGATGTGCATCCCCTCTCTTTTTAACTCATTGCAGGGATTAAACTCAGGGAATTCATTAGTTACTCCGTAGCTGTAGAATGTCGTCGTGAACCAATTCCCTAAAAAATTCAATTTCTAAAATAATGAGAGTGAGAGAGATAATTAATGAGCAAGAGAGAGAGAGAGAGTGAATAAGAAAGAGAGGAGAGTTAGTGAGAGTGAATAAGTGAGAGAGTAGGAAAGAGAGAGACGGAGGGCGTGAGTAAGAGTGCGAAATAGTAAAACAGAGAGAGAGAGAGAGAGTGAGCATATGATCTCTCCATAATTGTAATCAAACGTAACAATTATGTACTAATGATATTTAAACCTGGTTTACACGATTGAAGTATACTTGGTCCAAGTCACTTTGATTAAATCCACTTGGTCCAAGTGTTTGTGGAACTTTGAAGTGAGGTTTACACGATCAAAGTTTACTTGGTTCAAGTTCCAAGCTGTGGAACTTTGTTACAATATAAAGTAGAGGTTAAGATAGATTGTGTGAAATGTTTTTCCTCCAGAAATGATTTATCACCTTCTGCTAAACAAAACCCAGCTCAACCTCATATCTGTCATTTTTTTGACTACTCGTCCTCATAATTTGTCAGGTGAGCGCCATTTTTGTTTATATCAAAGTCTACTTTGATTAAACCCATCCAAATCAACTTGGATGTCCAAGTTGTTTTAATTCACTCTTTGCATGATCCAAATATCGTCAAAATAAAGTCAAAACTGACTTGGTCCAAGGATACTTGGATTGTGTAAACCCGGCTTAAAATACTAGCAATATTAATGTGGAAAATAAAATAAAATGAAAAATTATCTCCGGTAGCTCATTGCTATTGTTAAGCGTTTGGGCCGGACGAAGACCGGGTTGGATTTCCTGACTCTGGCTAAGGAACCCTACAATCAACGTTCACCAGCACTGCGATGGAAAAGGCACTACAAGTGAAGTGGCATTCGTACGGTTGCGATTAAATTATACGGCTTATTCAGGTTCAGTCGATAGAGTCGCCACACTGACCCCCATCATTTTTGTTCATTACAATAAATTATACTTATACACGTATACGTCTGGTAGGTGCAGGTTGACCATACGTGATTGAGCTGCGGATTATTATTGAGATCGAAGAAATGATAATTCATAATGCCAACTGTAGCTACAATTGCTTCCGAGCTTACGGTAACGGAAGCTATGTGATCGTTCTGAAGAACTAAAATATTTAATGTTTCCGTTTAAAAAAATACAAGACTGAAATCCGTTTTAGATATATGAGGGAACATTTTTGGTTTCATGTCAGTCACTCAATTTTTGCGAACCAACACGTCCGATTTTAATAAAATTATATTGTAGGTCATGATTAGTCCATTGTTGGTCCCATACAAGTTTCAACCTTCTGCGCTCATTTTTTTTTCTCTTCTACATGCGCACAAAATACATTTATTTACACCTATTCAAAATTACTTATCTGAATTGTATGAAACATTTATTTTTTATCGAAAGTAACCCGCAGATAACCCAATATTAATTTAAACCGTCTGAGCTCTTTAACTTTTGCTAAATTGATACTTTAATTCATGTAGATAATAAAAAAAAAAAAAACACATTAAAAAATGGGGGGAAAAAATAAACAAATTAGACAATAATGGCTTATAAAATCAATAAAGTAAGTGATAGGATGCGAGGAAGCTAGGTGCCACTCCAATTGGCAGTCTATTTTTTTATCGTTATTTAAAAGTAACTTTTAATAAAATTAATCTTAGAACAGAAGCAAAGTATCTTAATGTAATCTAGTGAAACTTTTAAGCCTGTTAAGTATTTTGGTTTAAATTACCAAAATTTAATTTCCTCTTAAAGGGACAAATCACCAAGGTCTGCAGCCATAATAGATACAAAGCTCTATTCTCTTTTTAATTAAATAATAAAATATGTAATACCAAAACGTGTTTCTAAGTAATATATATATATATATATATATCTGCAATGTAATACCGTGATTTTGCTCACTGCAATATGGTTTACAATTTGTGTTACTGAGAGACACCTAGGGATGTNATATATGTATGTATATATATGAGGTGTATATGTACAAATAAAAGGCACAAGTATGGGACTTTTAAACGTAAAATTAAAAAATAGAATTTTTGGCGTCGTTACAAAACTTTTTTGTAAATGATAAAGTCGAGAAAGTAATATAACAAATAAATATATATATATTTTTGAAATACACTAGGTAAATAGGAAAATTAACAGGATAAAAGTAAATGAATTAAATTAATACTTGTTGGAAGGAACATTAATTAAATCTAGTTAGATGTCTCTTGGACACATAAGAAAGGACATGTTTTATATCCTTTCATACCTAATACATATTAAGATTATTTGTGGATTTTTTATTTTTTCTAGTAAAAATTTAAAAATAAAAATAATAATAAAAAAAAATAAAAAAAGGAATTTTAAAAATAGTCAGACAGAATTATTCACACACCTTCCTTTTATCTGGAGAAAGTTTTAAATAAATAATAAAAACAACCAATAGCAATTTCTTGATTATTCTTTATGGTCTATGAATGTTTAATTTATTCAAGATTTATAAATCTAGAATAAATAATGATAAAGAAGAAAAGAGGAAGAATAAATTAGAATAAATTTACTATTATCAAAGAATTTGTGATAATACCTTTTTTAAAAAAATAAAACAAAGAACATACCTGATTATAAAGAGGATTGTGGTTTAAGAAATTAAAGGATTAAAGTCTTATTATAATAAACCGGGGAAGAACGGTTAAAGCAATATTTAAAAATAATAAAATTGATAAAAGTGTGCGTGATAAGACGAAGACCACTCGGTTAGATACGACTAGAGAAGCGAGCGAACAGAAGCAATGCTCCGATATAGCCCTTGATAGGGTCAAGGCTTGACTGAAGTTAACTACTAGTCACAGGGCTCGAGATTCTCTGTTCAGTGGCTCCTATCAGCGGCAGGATCCTAAACTAACAAGGACCAAATACCTATCCTTCTGCGGAATCCAAACCGATCTATCTATAGCGCTTACATTCCTAAAATCTGAACTTAGCAGTAACTTATACATTCTGAAATGACTTATTCCAGGATCACTCAATCACCAGAACTAATGCATAACAAAAAAAGGACAAACAAAAACCATAAAATAAATATATTAATTAAAACAACAAAAGAAAATAGACTGCCAATTAGTGTGGCACATAGCTTCCTCGCATCCTATCATGTACTTCATTGTTATATAAACATTATTGTTATATTGTTTATTTTCTAAAAACTATTAATGGTTTTAGCGATCTTTAACACTACATAGGGGTGACGCTGTTGGTTTTACTAAAACATTGTATTAAAAAAATTGTATAATGATTGTCTCATTGAATAGACGAAGTTTGATTTTTTTCCCGGTCTAAAATTCCAATTTTAAATTTGAAGTTCACGTTTACGTGAGCGTTACGCGTGAACGCTTGGACGGATAAGGTTGTCCAACGAACTCGTCCTGAGCATTGGTAAAATGAATATGTCTACCAAATTTCATCTAAATCGGTTAAGAATTACTCAAGTTATCGTCGGACGTTTCATAATTCGCGGACACACAGACCGACAGACACGAGACCAAAAATGTTCCCTGATGTCTGAAACGGATTTCTGTCTTGGAATTTATAAATCGGAGACATAAAAGTTTTTCATTCTCAAAAGTAAACACAATGCTTCCGTTACCTTCGGTAAGCTCGGAAGCAATATAAAATCAAGGGATAATAACATGTTTAAAAGAAATTCAAATTTTTCTGAATTAAATAGACTCCACGTTTCGCAACCAGTGTCAGGAGCATCATCTAGGGTTTTAATGAAATGAAACTTTTAGCGGGAGAGTTAGGACAGAGGTGGTGTCGTTCTTCAGAATTTTTTTTTTGTCCCCAACTTCAAAAATTCCAGGAAATTGTTTTAAGCCTTCAGGAAATATTTTTGGGTATCGTGTCTGTCGGTCTGACTATAAAATCTACTCGTCCGATTTTGATGAATCTTATATACATTAAGTTATAATTAGCCCATTATTGGTCTTTAAATACTTAATTTTAACTGTATGCACCCATTTCTTTCTTCCAAGTGAGCACAAACTTGTTTTTATTAACAACTATATCTTTTTACCTATAAGTAGATATCCTTTTTTAAAAAAAAAATTGAAAAAATTGTTGAAAGTAGCCCATAGATTGTCTCATTTTAATTTTAACCATCTATGCAAATTTAATAGTGCTTAGAAATAAGTATGACGAAACTGGGAATCGAAACGGATTCAAATCTTTTTTAACCATTCGTCAAATAATAGGAAACAAGGAACATGGGATACAAATTGAGAGACTATTTATAGTGGGTGGCTACATAATAAACAGAAAAAAGTATATAAATCAATTGGGTCAAGGAGAACTAATTATAGAATAAATCTTAAATTTAAAAAATTCTGTAGCTGAATTAATACATTTGCAAACCTACATTAGAAGCCATAATTTGTAGAGAAATTTGAAGGAATACAACTATATCGGAAATAGAAGGAGAAAGAAGCTTTAAAAAACTAAAAAAAAAGCTATTTTACGTCAAATATAAAGAGCAAATAGAGAGAGGGAACAAAGTAAAAATGTCAACAATAGAAAGGAGAAATAGTTAAAATAAATATGAAAATGTAAAATAATAACTGAAATAACAAGGCAACTAGACATAACAAGCATAAGGAGGTAGAATGGAAAATAATAAATGTAGTTAAAGAGAAGAAAAACATCTTTATATAAGCCATCAGCTGATTTAATATAATATATAAACTAAAAGTATCAGAGTGAGAGTTAAAAAGGGAGACGATGCTAATGAACAGAATAAATATTTGGAACGAGGAAGACTAGACAAGATATAGAGAAGTGATGCTAGCGATGGCATGTTGGCACAGTACCACGCAACAACAAGAGGGTTGAGATAGCAATAGGAACAATACGCCTTTGGTCTATTTCTATAAGCATATATTGGCATGGAGTCATAATTTAGTGGGATAGAGGGGTGAGACCCAAGTTTCCGATCTTTATAACAATGATGAGAGTTTAGTCGAGTTTCTATCGAGATAATAACCATGTCGGTCGCACGTGATAAAGTACCAGCAGATCTGGAGGACGAAGAACCCTTCGCTCCTTGGAACTTCAAGTGGATTATAAAGCGTGAATTGGCCATCATGGGATATCCCAAGTGTAAAGGCAACATTAGGTACCTCATGGAGAACAATATAGGACACCTGGTGAGCTTATCACCTGAGAAGCAGCCACCCTTCGAACTGTTCCCAAAAGATTTAAGATGGACCCCACTGGACATCTTGGAGTTCGAACCTCCTACTATGGAACAAATCTTCGCTTTTATTAAAGTCGCTAGGCAAACACTTGCTTCTGAAAAGGTGAGCTTCATAAAAATGAACTAACTGGTAGGTAAACACTGGCTTTTAAACAGGTTCATCAACATTTATAAATCTTAACTGTTTAGATGCCAGAATATCCCAACAAATAAATTAGTAGATGAAGTTATTGGTTAGCAATAATGTTTTTCTAATCAACTTAATTTGACAAAGATGAACTTGCTTTTTTATTGAAACTGCTTTTTTATAGCTTGGCCTATTACAATTATAAAGTTTACTGGTAGGTAAACACTTGCTTCTTTATAGCTTGGCCTATTACAATTATAGAATTTACAGGAAAGTTAACACTAAACAACAAAGATATTTCATAAATTAGAAATTAGAGATTTTGGAAAAAAATTTGCATCTTAATATGTAATTGATTTGTAGGAAAATACTCACATTTAACAGGAAGAACAAACGTGATTAAAGGCTGAATTTTTATGAAGTATTTAATACAAACCAAGAAACTTATCTTACGCTTTCATTATGTATTAATTGGCCTAATACTGTATCAGGAAGTAAAAAATTAAAGAATACTATTAATCCTCACGATATATTCAATAAATTCTTAAAAATGAATGGAATCGTAAGTAACATCTTAAGTAAAATATTTTATTAAAATTACATAGACATAGGCCAGTCATGGGCAAACTTTTTAAGGGGAGGGCCAGATAAAATAAAAAAATATCTAGGCGGGCCGAAAAAAAAACTGAACAAACCAATTTTGTATTACCAAGCAGAAGCTTAGAACAGGGGGGTCTAACATGGGGGTCTAACATGCCCTGTTAGACAGTGAATAACTTCTAATCCTCAAAAGATTTTGGTACCTAAATAATATGTATTTTTGACTAGAAATATCATATAATATATATCTTTGTGAAAATTGCTCTCAAAAAGTAGAATATTTATGCGTAATTATGCACTTGCGCCGGAAATATGCAATTATATTGACTAATACCTATTAAACTAAAATCAACTGTGTGTGTTATGTTGTGTGTAATGTTGAGAAACTGAATAAGTCCTCTGGTGAACATAGGTCACCAGATAAACAATTCTACAAATGGGACGTTCGATTTTTATTTTTTTTTAGATAACCTGTATAATAAAAATAAAACCTTCTGTAAAAAAATAATTCTATTTAAATGATATTCCTTCAATTTAAATAATTTCACCTGTAAGATAAAGAGAATAAAGTGAACTAGTGGTGTAATTATCTCGAAATTACAAAAAACGGACTATGTCGATTTTCCTTGTAACAACACGTTATTCTATTCTAGCTATGCAGAAAATAAATTTTGTCCTATGTGTAATTGTATGTGTTATTCAAAACCATGTGGCGGGCCGGATTGACTACCCCGAAGGGCCGCACTTGGCCCGCGGGCCGTACTTTGCCCATGACTGATCTA
>KZ651900.1:4843-18306 GCA_001010745.2 Gerris buenoi
AGTAGCCGCAACCAGAAGGGGAGGTGGTACGTGTTCGAGAGAGGTATCGTTGGAAAGCTCCAACGATACCTGTAAAAACATCCGATAATGTGTGTAAAAACATTTTCGGAAGATCGTACCTGTGAGGTACATTTGTACCCTTTTATCCCTTTTGGGGTCCGGGTAGGGGGTAGGTGTCCCCACTGTTCGGCTAATGTCTCCGAGAGATTTTCAGGCTCGAAAGTTTCCTTCAGTGAAAAGTTGTGCCAGATAAAACTACAGTGCAACGTGAAGTTTTCGTACCCGTACCTGTAAGGGTTCGGGTACAAGGGTACTTTTAGTACTTTTGTGTCTGTAGGGCGCCCACTGAATTTCAAGAGCAAAAAAATTGCGCCTTTCTACTCGAAACTATATAGGTTCTATCGCCTTTACACCTGTTTTGATAAAAATAATTTTTTATTTGTACCTCTGTGGGTACTTTGGGTACCGGTTTGGAAAAATAGGTCGAAAAACACCACTTTTTACTCTTTTTCCTGTACCGTTTGTGCTTTTATTGGGATCGGGATAAAACTCATATGGTATATAGTACTTTACAGTAGTAAAGTGTGCGCGAAAGGAGGACTTTAAATTAGAATTGTACCTCGTGCAATAGGGGTACAAAGTTGGGTACCTTTGCTTATGGTATTTGCTTATGCTTATCGTTGGAAAGCCCTTCAAGAGTACATTAAAGTTGTGCAAAAATATTTTTAACTTTTTCACGTTTCAGGTCTTTTTTTTATCGAAAAAACGTTATTCGTGTCAATTGTCGTCATTTTTTTCACGTTTTTCTTTACTGTTACCGTATCTCCTCATAAGGATGTATTAGTATCAATACGATTTTTTTGGCTATTGAGCCCTGATAGGGCATTAAATTTTGCACATGCCAAATGCCAATGTAATTTAAAATTTATTCGTACATGTACTTTACGAGTTATGGTACATCAAAGTCCGGGGTACATAGGGGTACAGTGGTGGGTTATTTTCGGGTATTTTTTTCTTCTTTTATAGTAATTTATATGCGCTAATGGATTTTGTTTTAAGCAGTGTGAAAAAATAATTAATTTTTACTCTAACAACGTTTTGAAGTTGTAACACTCGAAAAAAAATTTAATTTATTTTAAAATTTCAATGAAAACTGAAATTTCGAAATTTTGATTTTGAGCGTTCATAACTTTCGCAATTCTTAACCGATTTCAATTCTGATTGCGGGGTACTAATATCACACTCATGCTCTTTAAATCGAGTACTTATAATAATATATAGTTAGAGTGGATATTTTAAACGGCAAACCGCCAGGTCTAAAGATGTTAAATTCAAAAAAGGAACACTTTTAAAAAACCCAATAAAAGTCAATCGGACAATTTAAAAAAAAAGTGGGCGTTCAAGTACAGATTTACCAAAAAAATGACTAGTATAATGATCTGAACCTGGTTTGGCGCCCCCCAGATCTGCGCCCTCACACGGGCCTCGGGCCGTCTATGATTGAATATGATTTCTTTGTTTACAAGCCTTCTACTGTTATTTTTTATTTACTTATATATTTTATTATTTTACACCTTTAATTTGTTTTTATTTCAGGCCAGGAAGTTGACGAAACTCTAAAAAGAATCCAAGCTCACAAGGGTGTTATCGGCACATTGGTTATCAGTAGTAAAGGTGTGTATTAATTGTACCGTTAATACATAGCCTAGAAATCGGTTCAACTTTTTATCATTTTTTCACTCCGTTTAAGTATTAAAATATAATTTCGATATAGGCATTGAATCTATTATTGCAATAGATCATCTATTTGATGGCATCATCTCATTTTTAAACTCTATAAAAAGCTTGGACGCTTTACAAGTTAAAAGTAGTTTAAGTGAGTATAATATTCACAATGCTTTTGTAGAAATGCATAAGCTAAAGTAATTAGTACAATGAAAAGAATCAATACGAATAAATTGTTTGCGCCTGATGAAAGTAAACGTTATTGTGAGCAGATGGATGATGCGACTAAGAATCTGCTTAAAGCGCTCGATCCGTGGAACTATAGTAGATCTGAAGAGGATAGACTGAAAGCAGTTAAAACAGCTGTAGAACAAGGAGCAGATATCACTGTACAAGATTACAGAACTAAGGGCGATGATCGAAGGATTAAATATGATTCGCCGTCTAATAATACGCCACTCCATATAGCTGTTCTAAAAAAGTATCAAAAAGTTTTTGCATTCCTTATCAAGGAACTCGAAGACGGTTCTAGAATAGAAACTGCTCTTGAAAAGATTAATAATAAGCGCGTAACAGTTTTACAATTAATACGTGATCAGAAGGATGAGAATATCTTGAAAGATATAGATCTTGAAAAAAGTATAATTAAAAAAATTGATAAAATGTTGAGTGCGCCTCAACGGAAAAGCATTCAAGCTAAAAGAAGTGAAAGAGGATTTAAGTACGAGGGCTTGGTATTTTGCTTAGTGGAAAGAGCAGGACGTACAAAATATCCCAACTTTAGTATTGGTAGAGAAATTAAAACAAGAGAAACACATGATCAAAAATTTGATGATACAGTTTTTAGTTATGAACAAAATGGTAAGAAATACCTTATTCCGATTCAGGTTAAGCATAAAGGAGAAGAAGAAGTAAAAAAAATAAAATCTCATGATTTAGAACATCCGTCAGGTGAGTTTAGTATACCTAAGTATTTCCTCTCTGATCTTGATCTTAGGAATGATATTGACAAAATCACTAATGCTGATGATAGTCCCTCCCTTGCAAAATATAAGAATAAAGATTTTTTTGACAATTGCGAGATACAGTACGTTGTAATATTTACCAGTGCTAGTTTTGATACCGAACAGTTACGTCAAGCAAAGTTTGAATTAAAAGATGCACCTGAAGGTGTTTTAGATATTTTTAATTTATCAACACAAGAGTCAATACAAGAGCCTAACTACAAACAACTAGAAAAAATAAGTAATGCATTAAACGCTACTCTATTGGAAAAACTTTCTGAATTTGAACAAACAAATGGCCTACAACGAAGTCTAACAGAAACTCAACGACAAGAGGAAATAAACAACTTTTTAAAGCGCTTAGTATTTATAATTAATCAGCCTAAGGTAGAGTATTTAGAATGGAGGCTTATTGATTTAACTAGGCGAGATATATTTAAAGACAGTCCATTTGAGACAATACTTGGTGATGCAACATTTGAGCAGTATAAGAAAAATTTAGAAAAATATTTATCTATAAAAGGAGGTCGTCCCTCTGGTTGGTTTTATGGGAAAAAGCCAGAAAATACTTCGAAAAACTAGCACGCCAAGTTCAGACATCTCTTATAGTGACTGGTGTGACTGTAATGGATAGCAAAAAGATCCTTGGCTATGGTAAATTTGAAAACCCAAATACATTGACCGAACTAGTTGAGTTTTTAAATGGTGATCGCGGACGTGTATTATGTATACAATCTTCGAAAACCCTACTAAGTAGTATAAAACTTTTGCAATACCTTAACACTAAGGAGCAGTATACTCTAGAAACTTGTGGTCGTATTTCTGTAACTCTAGAAGACATTTTACAAAGTACCCAACATGAGAGGCTATAGTAGAAGCTTTTGAGCATTCAGCCAACTTGTTAACGATAGAATGTAAGGATGAGGGTAAGGGTTATAATCAGGAAAGTATAACACAGCTACATCAAGCATTGTCTCGTAACATCCAGCCAAATAAAAAAATTATTAATTCCAATAAAAAAATTATTTTAATTGCCCAGAAAGATAATCCTAATGCTTTAGCTGAACAGTTTGAATCTAAAGATCCATCGCAGTATCATCTAACACAGGATTTCATCAATATTAAGGATTTTAAACCAAGTGAAGACATTTTAGAAAAAAAATTAATAATTCTCCAAGGAAAAAAAGAAAAAATGAGTTTAAATCAATTAATAAATCCATTTCCAGTAAACATTATAGATGTCAATACATTAGTCGATCTTATTCAGGATAAAGAGATAAAAATAGGTAGTCAACTGACAGATTTAGGTAAAGTTAAGGATTATTATATAGATCGTAAATTGTATCAAGTAGAGATAAAAAAGAAAATAAAAACAGATAGAGCATTCCCGGATAAGTTGGTTTACTCGAAGGAGCATTTTAATCAGTTATGTAAAGAAAGCCCTGATTGTAATATTCATTGGTTAAAAAGTGAGTCAGGTAAATTAATTTGGCAGAAATCACAAGGTACCGTATCTGCATTACGTCAATATATTCAATCTGGCAAAAGTCGTAATAATTATTATTTAGAATCAGATTTATTAGATGATAGTGTTGGACGTAAAGTAGTAGTCATTGCTGATACTGCCGGCATGGGGAAATCGACGCTTCTAACTAGCTTATCTCAAGCAATGAAAGATAAATGTTCTCTTAGATGGGTGATAAGAATTAATCTAATCAAGCACACTCATCAACTAGATGAACTAAAAAGTGACCAGTTTAATGAGGATCAAGCAATAGATTTCTTGCTGAACAAACTATTAAAGCTTGATGGTTTAGAAAAGGAACTATTAAAGACAAATCTTGATTTCGGTTCTAATAATGGAATGCGGGTGGTAATATTACTTGATGGTTTTGATGAAATTACCCCAGACTATAAATATATAGTAATTAATCTGCTTATTGCATTAAAGAAGACTAAGGTGGAAAGATTAATGGTCACTACTAGACCAAATATGAGAACGGAATTAGAAAGTAACTTAGATATGCTTGCCTATGATTTAAAGCCCTTCTCTAAGAATAAAGATCAAATAGATTTTTTAGTTAAATTTTGGAAGCAAAAATTCAATCAAGAAAAAAATCCTCAAGTTGATGATCAAAAATTAAAAAAATATGCTAATGAATTAATTACACTATTATTTGGATCAACTAGCGGTAAACAGACAGGATTTACTGGTATTCCGCTACACATAAGTATGGTAGCAGAAGTTTTTTATGAAAATAAAGAGAGAAAGCAAGAAAAAGAATGGGAAGGATGTAAAGAGTTTTTAAATACTACTAATATTAAAAAACCAACACTACCAAAACAATTTAATATTGCAGAGTTATATGAACGCTTTGTAAAAACAAAATTTTATGATATACATTTGAAAGAGAAAAGAGAAATAAATTTCACAAAACCAGGAATAAAAGGGACTTTCGATCGAGATTATAAAACATTTATAAAACAACAACAAGAACTAGCACTATACACATTGTTAAATAATAAAGAGTTTACAGAACTATCTTCTACAAATCAAAAGGAGATTGATGATTGGATACAGCGTATTAAAAGTGGAGATGAAAACCAAGGTATAATTGATCAAATTACAGACAATAAACCACATTTTACCCATGCTACTTTTGCAGAATATTTTGCCTCTTTTCCTTTCGCTGAAAAGATGGTTGATGATTTTAGAGGAACAATTGAACACGTTAATAAAATATTACCTAAAACTTCCCCCATTTTTATTAACAGTATAATTAAGCAATTAGAAGACACAAAAAGAACAGAAGTTGTTGCTTTGTTAGAAGGTAAACCACTAATAAATTTTGCTGCTCAAAAGGGTTATTTGAACCTTGTTAAGGCTTTACTAGAATCAAACCATGATACTTGGCCGCAATCTAGGGGATATATTTTACTTGATAATCTAGGGGAAACACCATTGCATTATGCTGCTGAACATGTTTATAGCGATATTGTTGAGTATTTATTAGACTATCGCGATTATATTTTAAAGTATAGAACCTTTATAAAAGAAGAATATAGAGAGTTTATAAATAAAAATGATAAACATGGTAACACTGCTCTATATTATGCTGCCGAAAATAATGAGATAGAAACTGCTTGCGTTTTATTATTCAAGGGTGCTGATAGTATCCAATTAAAGAAATGCACAACACCAGTAAAATCAGATATTATTAAACAACTTATTATTAAGAAGTTTGGAGGACGAGAGCCTATATTGGAGATCGGTAAAAAACAAATACCGATAAAAGAGAAATTATTATTACAGAATCCAAGTGCAGCCTCTACAGATATTTTAATTGATGAACTTCCATATTACATCATATTACTTTCTTACTGTTTTAGGAATGGGCTTGTTGAAGAAATTAGAACCATACTAGATACTATAAGCGACGCAGAAATAAAGAAGAAATTACTCAATCAAGATTATAAAGGATGTACACCCTTAGATCGTGTTAATTCTAGTAAAGACCTAAGTGATGATGATAGACTCAGGATTACACAGTATTTAGTAGATAATGGAGGCACAAGTACCAAGCGTGGATTTTATAAATATAAAGGGAAGGGATCTAGTCATTATACTGAAATTCTACAGGCTGCTGCTAGAGATGGTCATATAAACACCTTTAAATATTTTATAAATAAAGAAAGTAGCGACAACTATTGTCTACATTTATGTCAGGCAACTAAGAATAATCAATTTGATATTATAAAGTATTTATTTGATAATCACAGAGAAGATATTAAAGTTGATGGAAATACTGCATTACATATAGCAGTTGATTCTGGAATGAACTTGAAAAATATTAAATTATTGATTGACAGCGGCGAACACGTTAATGCTAAAAATGATCAAGGTGAATCTCCTTTATTTCAGGCAATATATCGCAGGCGTGGCTTAAATATAATAAGATACTTGATTGAACGTGAAGCTGATGTTAATATGAAGAATTATAAGAATAAAACACCTTTATATTACGCTATAGAAGAAGAAGGTAAAGAAACAGGTAGCTCAGATCAAGTAGATATTATAAAATATTTGTTAGTGACATGCAAAGCAAATATTCCTGAATCAGTGAGGAATCAAGCTGAATTTTTTACAAATCCACATAAGTTTAATTTGAATTTTACTAACGAAGACGGTATGTCTCGTTTGCATAAGTCTATTCAATCATACGATATAGGCTGGAGTAAATTTATTATACGTAAAGGCGGAGATATTAATATTAAAGATAAAGAGGGCAAAACACCGTTACATTGGGCCTCTCAGTTGGAACAAATCGACATTGTAGAGTTATTGTTGCAATATGGTGCTATTTATAATGCAGTTGACTTGAATGGAAAAACACCTCGTAATCTATTAAGCGATTTAGGTGTGTTAAATGAATGCAGTACAATAATTGGTCGGTCACTGGATACACTGGATCAATGCTTTGATAGTAAAAGCATGAAAAAGGCTTTTGACGATATGAATTTTTCAAATTCATCAGGTTATACATATGTACGGTGTCCTGGTCCCATGGTATATATTACTAATGCGCGGAATAACGAAGAAAAAACTTTACTTCATGTAGCTGCTAATATGAACTGTAAAAAAGCTATTCGAACCTTATTAAGATTNCCGTCACTCATGGTCTAACACCGGTGATGCCGTCACTCATGGTCTAACACCGGTGATGCCGTCACTCATGGTCTAACACCTGAGATCCGTCACTCATGGTCTAACACCGGTGATGCCGTCACTCATGGTCTAACACCTGAGATGTCCGTCACTTATGGTCTAACACCAGTAGTGCCGTCACTCATGGTCTAACACCTGAGATGTCCGTCACTCATGGTCTAACACCGGTGATGCCGTCACTCATGGTCTAACACCTTAGATGTCCGTCATTTACCGTTGTGCACCATTTTGATGACGGCCTTCACCACCATTACCATATCATTTGTCACTCATCATTCCCCATCCTCAAGTAACCACTGGATCTGGATACTCACCACACCGTTATTCATCCTTCATCAAGACCCCTTCGGATACACCTGATTTGGTTTGCCAACCTACCAAACGAAGGTACCGTTTTCTTCTGTAAATTAATCTTAAAGATAAAGAAGGCAAAACACCGTTACATTGGGCCTCTCAGTTGGAACAAATCGAAATTGTAGAGTTATTGTTGCAATATAGTGCTATTTATAATGCAGTTGACTTGAATGGAAAAACACCTCGTAATCTATTAAGCGATTTAGGTGTGTTAAATCTAAGCGGTGAAATGATTGGTCAGTCACTGGATACACTGAATCAATTGTTTGAGAGTAAACGCATGGATAAGTTATTGCATTTATATTGCATGCGACATTACATTTGGGGCTTTGAGAGTGAAGACTCAGATGATACAGACTCATTGGGCCCAGAGGACTCAGATGATACAGTTTCATCGAGGGACACAGAGGCCCCAGGTAATACAGATGCAAGGAGGCGTGCTCCCATGGTATATATTACTAATGCGCGGAATAACGAAGAAAAAACTTTACTTCATGTAGCTGCTAATACGAACTGTCTAAAAGCTATTCATGCCTTATTAATATTAAATTATTATTACCTAGAGAGAAAACTAAATTGGAGTTATCTATGTAATCCCCCTATGTCATTAGATGTAACAGATGTTGAGGGTAATATGCCTATACATATTGCAGCTGAAAATGGTTATGTTGACATTATTCGTTTACTTTTAGAGAACGAAGCTATTTATAATGCTAGGAATAAAGAAGGTCGTACTCCCGAAGAACTTTCAAATGATCATACAACTCGTGAATTATTGCAATCAGTTAACGAATTCTTCAATGCTGTTGATACGAATAATAAGAATATAATCAATGATTTTATCAAAAATAATTGGGTATTCATTAGAGCAAAACGTAGGCAATTAATTAACATTAGAGATGAAAATAGTAAAACGGCATTACATCGCGCTGCTCCTTCTGGTGAGATTGGTATTATACAGTTACTATTAAATAATAATGCAGATACCGATTCTTTAGATGTTAACCATTATACACCACTCCACTTTGCTGCTGAAAATGACAACATGGAAATTGTTAAGCTTTTATTAAAACAAGGCGCTTATTTTAATGTTAAAAATAAAGAAGGAAAATCGCCGTTTGAACTTATAGAGAACCGAAGTTCAAAGTTACTAGGTTCAATTAATGAATTGTTTATTAGTATACATAGCGATAATCCTGATGGAATTATTAATCATTTAAATATCATAGAAGAAAAGTATGATATAAAGGTTGAGACTATTGTTAATGTACGGGATAATCAAGGAAACACTCTTTTGCATTATGTAGTTGAAAATGGTTATTTGGATATTGTTAAAGATCTGTTACAGCATGGAGAATGTACTTCTGACGAACTTATAGATGGCCTATTAAATTCAATTGACAAAATATTAAGCTTAGTTTTTTTTTTATATTCAAAATTATTANCATACGATATAGGCTGGAGTAAATTTATTATACGTAAAGGCGGAGATATTAATCTTAAAGATATAGAGGGCAAAACACCGTTACATTGGGCCTCTCAGTTGGAACAAATCGAAATTGTAGAGTTATTGTTGCAATATGGTGCTATTTATAATGTAGTTGACTTGAATGGAAAAACACCTCGTAATCTATTAAGCGATTTAGGTGTGTTAAATCTAAGCGGTACAATAATTCGTCGGTCACTGGATACACTGGATCAATTGTTTGAGAGTAAACGCATGGAAAAGGTTTTTGACGATAAGTTATTGCATTTATCAGATTCAGAAGAAGATGACATTTGGGGCTATGAGGACCAAGATTATACAGACTTATTGGGCCCAGAGAACCCAGATTATACAGATGCATGGTGTCCTCGTCCCATGGTATATATTACTAATGCGCGGAATAACGAAGAAAAAACTTTACTTCATGTAGCTGCTAATACGAACTGTAAAAAAGCTATTCGAACCTTATTAAGATTAAATCATGATTACCTACGGGAAAAACGATGTTCGGTAAATCCAAGTTTTATATACTATCCCCCTATGTCATTAGATGTAACAGATGTTGAGGGTAATATGCCTATACATATTGCAGCTGAAAAAGGTTATGTTGACATTATTCGTTTACTTTTAGCGAACAGAGCTATTTATAATGCTAGGAATAAAGAAGATCGTACTCCCGAAGAACTTTCAACTAATCATAAAACTCGTAAATTATTGCAATCAGTTAACGAATTCTTCAATGCTGTTGATACGAATAATAAGAATATAATCAATGATTTTATCAAAAATAATTGGATATCCATTAGGAGCAATAATTGGGTAGAAAAACGTAGGCAATTTATTAACTTTAGAGATGAAAATAGTAAAACGGCATTACATCGCGCTGCTCCTTCTGGTGAGATTGGTATTATACAGTTACTATTAAATAATAAGGCAAATACCAATTCTTTAGATGTTAACCATTATACACCACTCCACTTTGCTGCTGAAAATGACAACATGGAAATTGTTAAGCTTTTATTAAAACAAGGCGCTTATTTTAATTTTAAAAATAAAGAAGGAAAATCGCCGTTTGAACTTATAGACAACCGAAGTTCAGAGTTACTAGGTTCAATTAATGAATTGTTTATTAGTATACATAGCGATAATCCTGATGGAATTATTAATCATTTAAATATCATAGAAGAAAAGTATGATATAAAGGTTGAGACTATTGTTAATGTACGGGATAATCAAGGAAACACTCTTTTGCATTATGTAGTTGAAAATGGTTATTTGGATATTGTTAAAGATCTGTTACAGCATGGAGAATGTACTTCTGACGAACTTATAGATGGCCTATTAAATTCAATTGACAAAATATTAAGCTTAGTTTTTTTTTTATATTCAAAATTATTACGAATGTTCGTAATGATAAAGGTAAGACAATACTACACAGAGCTGTTGAGGAAGCAGACAACCGTATTGTTAAAGCATTATTAAAGGCAGGTGCGAACATTGATGCTGAAGATATTTATAATAATAAACCTATTCATTGTGCTAAACAAGAATATACTAAACACATTTTAGAGAAACATAGAGAATTGTTGCAAGGAGTAGAGAACAAAGATGTAATTAAAGTTGAGAGCCTGATTGTGGAAAGGGGGTAGTCCTTCGAATTTGCACTAGCATAAAATTGTAAAGAGGTTGCTAAAACCTGTCAGCGGTAATGCAGAACTAGCAGATATTACAAAAATTGCGGACGAGGATGGAAACACAGGTTTGCTTCCAGCACATAAACATCGGCATTATAAAGTTGCTAGAACATTAACAACCTACGCTAAAAATATTAATGATACAAATAAGCCGGATAAGCGGCTCCCATATGAACCACTACAGGAAAATATAGAGCAACCTGCTAGAACGAACGCAAGACTAAACGCTAACATAGCCTATTTATTCTCTTTACAATATTTGCATAATATTCCTGACAATATTAGATGAGATAATGTTGTGAACTGTAATAGAAATATAGGAGATATCGTTAGTGAGAGAGCAGAAGATCATAGTACAAGGGAGAAAAGGTGNTCTTTTGCATTATGCAGCTACAAATGGTTATTTGGATATTGTTAAATTTCTGTTACAGCATGGGGCCATCTATAATAGTAAAAACAAGAATAAAAAAGAGCCACAAAGATGTACTTATAACAAACATATAGCTGGCCTATTATGGTCAATTGACAACATATTTAAGGATGAAACTTATTATATTCATCAAATGCCGGTTGATAAGAAAATTATTACGAATGTTCGTAATAATAAAGATCAGACAATACTACACGCAGCTGTTGAGGAAGGAAACAACCGTCTTGTTGAAGCATTATTAAAGGCAGGTGCGAACATTGATGCTGAAGATATTTATAATAATAAACCTATTCATTGTGCTCAACAAGAATATACTAAACATATTTTAGAGAAACATAGAGAATTGTTGCAAGCAGTAGAGAACAAAGATGTAAATAAAGTTGAGAGCCTGATTGTGGAAAGGGGGTAGTCCTTCGAATTTGCACTAGCATAAAATTGTAAAGAGGTTGCTAAAACCTGTCAGCGGTAATGCAGAACTAGCAGATATTACAAAAATTGCGGACGAGGATGGAAACACAGGTTTGCTTCCAGCACATAAACATCGGCATTATAAACTTGCTAGAACATTAACAACCTACGCTAAAAATATTAATGATACAAATGAGCCAGATAAGCTGCTCCCATATGAACCACTACAGGAAAATATAGAGCAACCTGCTAGAACGAACGCAAGACTAAACGCTAACATAGCCTATTTATTCTCTTTACAATATTTGCATAATATTCCTGACAATATTAGATGAGATAATGTTGTGAACTGTAATAGAAATACAGGAGATATCGTTAGTGAGAGAGCAGAAGATCATAGTACAAGGGAGAAAAGGTGCAGCATTCTTTATGATGCCATTAGTAGTTTTTTTATTTGTCTTGAAAGTTTTATTTTCATTTAAATTTTACATTGCCTTTACAATAAAAGTCTTTTAATTTAATTTATAAAATCTTTAATCTCGTAGTTATTATGTAATTGTCAGTTATTGTTTTTTTTAAAACAGTTTCCTTTAATCTCGATGTTTAAGAGTTAAGAGTCTAGGCTTACTATGTTAAGGTTCAAAGATTATTATAGTTCCCTACCTCTCCCCGCTCGTGTACGTATCCGCTGTTAATAGTAGTCGTGCTTGCAGTGAGTAACCTCTGACACCTTCACATCTCTCTGCTCACGGTCTAACACCTGAGATGTCCGTCACTCATAGTCTAACACCTGAGATGTCCGTCACTCATGGTCTAACACCTGAGATGTCCGTCACTCATAGTCTAACACCTAAGATGTCCGTCACTCATAGTCTAACACCTGAGATGTCCGTCACTCATAGTCTAACACCTGAGATGTCCGTNGTCATGATTAATTGTTTGAAATCATTATAAAATAGATTATTATCTTTTTCCTGAACATTATTATTTAATTTTTTCGAACTCTTTAAAGATTTATAACTTAACTTCGTTGGTATTAAGTCATATCATTAACTTTTTAACGATATTTATCTTTAATTTTATTATTTTTTTCTTAAATTTTATCCTTATTTTCATTAATTTTTGGTATAAGCTTATACATAACGTATTATTTTTCTTTAATGACTGATAATTTGTTTAAATTATTTATGAATTGTTATTAGAAAGTTTATTAGTTAACTGCTTATAATCAGATTTTCATTTAGAAGAAATATTTTTTTTTTCCAACATATTTCAGTTAATTATCTTCTTATCTATTGTATGATTTTATCTATTAAAATTCATCCTTATTTTCATTAATTTTTGGTATAAGCTTATACATAACGTATTATTTTTCTTTAATGACTGATAATTTGTTTAAATTATTTATGAATTGTTATTAGAAAGTTTATTAGTTAACTGCTTATAATCAGATTTTCATTTAGAAGAAATATTTTTTTTTTCCAACATATTTCAGTTAATTGTCTTCTTATCTATTGTATGATTTTATCTATTAAAATTCATATGTTATATTTTTTTATTGTTTATCTTATAAAAATAAATTATTTTAAATTAATATAAAAATTCTTAACTTTGTTTATCAAACTGATATTATCAA
>KZ651900.1:29919-46817 GCA_001010745.2 Gerris buenoi
CGCACTCTTATCAAACAGTTATATATCACTCTCTCTCTGAACTTGTTTGTTTACCTTTCTCCCCCCTTATCTCCTAACGCACTCTTATCAAACAGTTATATATCACCCTCTCTCTGAAATTGTTTGTTTACAAAACTTTTTTAATAATATAGATAGATATTTTAATTGGAGCAATACGCCGACGGAGTCTGATGGGACTCTCTTTTCTTCTCTACAACCATCTGCTTTAACTATATACATATCAAAATTATTTTTTTTCTCAATCTACAATACATTATTTACTCTAAGACGCATATACTTTTAATTTTGTATTAACTCCGCTAGTAAAAATGGTTAGTTACATTTTATTTTGTCTCTTTTTTAACTCTGCCATGTATAAGTAGTTAGTACTGTGATTTTATAATTTATATTTAATGAAAAGCGTAAGGAACTTCGTTCCTACCAGGTATCCCGCGACATCACACGTATTTTTTATTTTCGGAACCATCTCATAGCTTCCGTTACCTTCGATAAGCTCGGAAGCAATTGCCTCTAAGCATAGCTAATATGATAGTCAAAGAAACGGGAAAGTTGCGACTAAAAATATTTAAATAAAAAAAAAATATTTTGTCTTATTATTTTAAGTTAAAAATAAGAAGACAATTTTAATTATAATTGTCGACCGAACTGTTTTAAAATATATATATTCATGTTTTTAGTTTTTGTGGGTGGTAGCCCCAAAATTAGGAGTTGAAATTAATTTCTTGATTTTGCCTTGGGGTATAATTTTTCTAAACATGCACGCTACATTTCCTAACAGTGTTGGCTCCACACATGTATTTTGTACTGACTACAGGAATATATTTCTTGAAAAACGTGTAAATCCACATAAAATCAATCGTCATCACAATACTTTCTCTTCATGCATAAAAACGTATATTAGAAAGACGGAACTCGATAATGTTATTATATTTTAGTTAAAAATCAGACTTAATTTCTAAGTATTATACATAAATACATCGTAATTTAGCATGGAGAAAAAAATATAACACGCGTTTCATTATCTAATCTACACAGAATATCTGAATCTAAACTAAACACCACAATAATTATTGTTATGTGTGTTTATGGGCTCACGAAATTTATTTTTTGGTGACTGTTACGTTTTTTAAAATGACATAATATGACCATGAACGTATTTAAAGAATTATGTATATTTTTTTGTAATCTTAATTTTATATTTATAAATAAAATAATTTCACCTTGGCATGATATTTATGTGAAGCGAAGAAAGTTCTATGCTAATTTATTACATTATAATATGTATATAAAGAATATACATTTATAAAGAAATGCTGCTTTTGAATTTCTTAAAATGTACACATATGAATATAAAAGGCATAATTTTTTATCAGATGAAATATTTACACGAGTAGTGTGTGATGAAGTACAAAAATAGCTTTTGATTTAACAAATAGAATATTGTAGCTTGTTTATCATTGTTTATAACCTCCATCTAAATAACCTTCTATTTGAGTTCAATTCCAATTCTTTTTGTTACTGGTCTTCATTACTTTGCTTTGTAAGTTTCATCGCACGTTTCCGTTACCCCAATTTTGAACCACTTCCCGTTTTATTATTTTTTTATAATTATTTTAGTATTTAGTATTTTTTTAATTATTTTATTTTATTAATTATTTTTAATATTGAATGTCTTATATCTGCTATTAAAAGTGCTAAGAACTATTGTTATTTATTAAAGTAATAAATAAAAACTTTTTAATTTATGAAAATGTGTATTTTCTCCCTACTAGATATAAAATATCGTATGTACAACGGGAGTAAAGTACTATGATTCTCCTTGCGATAATTATCACCCTTGGCAGCGCTTCGGGAGCAAATTAGTGGTATTCCCTCCAAATTAAAAAGTCTAATTCCCTCGGCTTCGCCACGGAATTTTGGGACCATGGCTCCTTCGGCTTCGCCTCAAGAATAATGGTTTACTTTACTCCCTAGGTGCATAAATAATTATTTCCTTTTCTTAGGCTTGATGATGACCAAGTTTGGTAGAAATATAACCGATGTAAGAAGTAAATGCGTTTGATAATTATACCCTATTATAAGACTTACTTTCCACAAATTTATAATTATATAGTAAAGGGTCAATAATTTTTGGGACCCCTCTCCATCTTAAAATCTTAAGACACAAATGTATATAATTATTTGTAATATATTTATATTTTCTCAAAAATGGTTCTGGGTTCCGATGATTAGAATTAAAAAATTAAAAACTGTTATCCGTTTTAATACTAATAATAATTATTATAACCATATAAGTAGTTTTCCCCAGGAAATATCAAGCTACAAAGAAAATAGCTGTAATCGCCAGGTTCGATTCCCCACCGGGAAGGAGATATTTAAAAAAAAAAAGAAAAGATGTGGTGTTCGATAATAATTAAATGTTACATCTAATTTCAAAAAATACCTAATTTTATTCGTATTCTATATAAATATTTATTCCTGATTGCTTTATTGTTAAAGAGTAATGTATATTTGACACAATCTGTATATCATCTTAAAACATAGATTGCTTACTTTTCGTTGAGTGAATACATACTTTATAATTACCTTCTTTAGTTGCTAAGGTACCGATTGAAATAAAAAGGATTAAATATATTAGTTCTGTTGCTGCCAAATAATTTCCTTTATTTTTTTTTAGGAGAGGATTTGAAATTCAGCAACATAATAGAATATTGAACTAAAGGAATTAAATATTCCTGGCAGCCTCAGCTTATTAATTTGAGAATAAAGATAAGCTCTTATTCAAAACATGGTCTTACTTAGACTGCTAGAAAATGGTTCTACATAATATTCGTTTATGTAAATGAACTTGTTATTTATACTACATTGATTTTCTTCTTTTTTTACTGTTTGAACCTCTTATATTTATTTTTGACCAACATTCGTTCAGGTTTTTATTTAAGTTCGGAGTTTTATCTTTAGTTTAAATATTCTTAGAGTAATTTACTGATGTACCATAATGTTATTATATTAATGCCATTTATTTTGTTATTATATATCTATTAGGCATTTGAAAATTAGATAGAACATAACAGCATCTCTTAAAAATTATGATCTTATAATAATACAAATAATAATAAATATATTTATTATTATTTGTCCTGTAATAACCCTGGCAGTTGATGGGGACTAAAACCCAAAAGAAAAAAAAATTATAATAAAATTCTGCCAATTTGCATGGCACATAGCTTCCTTATGTTCTTATAACGTTCTATAATGATGTTATGCTTTTAACTATTATTAAATTTTTCTCACTTTTCATTTTAATTCTGTCGAAATTGTTTTGATATTTTACAGTAATTAAGGTATCAATTTAGCAAAATTTAAAGAGTGCAGATGGTTAAAATTTATATCTGTGGGCTACGTTTAGCAAATTTATATCTGTGCGCTACGTTTAGCATACCACCTGAATTTCTTAAAAATCGGATGAGTAAGGAATAATATAGTTGTACAAAAATGTATTTTTGTGCGCATGTGGAAGAGAAACTAATGGATGATGAAATCGGAAACTTAAAAGGTAATTAAATGGGGTGATTGTGACCTACCATCTAAATTTCATTAAAATCGGAAAATATATTTTAAACTTTGTTGGTTCGTGAAAATTGAGCGACAGACAGACAAACAAAGGACCAAAAATGTTGAAACGGATTTCTGTCTTGAAGCTTTTGAAATCGGAGGCTAAATATTTTCGTTCTTCAGAACAATTATATAGCTTCCGTTACCTTCGGTAACCTCAGCAACAATTATAATATACATTTGTATGGCGATGATTTCGATTATAAACCATAACTGTGCTGATACACTTATTTTTTATCATTCGTGTTTTCTTTTTATTATTCCTGTTTTATCTAGCGTCTAGAGCTTTCGAACTAATAGAGTTTTTGTAGTATATGTCATAGTACTTCTTTAGTTTCAGAGGATTCCTAATTCTATAATTTGTTTTTTCTTCTTTTAGAATATTTTTAGGGTCCGTAGTCAAAACCGAGGACATAACGCGACAAACTTTTTATACACTACGTTTTTAATTATTCTGTCACATATCATAAATTTAAAACTTGGCAAAATGAAGATTGTAAATATGGGTCATGGCAAAATAAATAAAATGACTTGTGAATTTTTTCCGAACTATCTTTCCATACAGCACAATTTGCAGAAAACTAATTAAATTTTGCTGAAAAATGGCTGGAAGTATTAAAATAATTGCATTATCATCGTGTTCTGAGCTATTCTAAAAGTTTTAAATGTCTAGCTACTCGGGAAGTTGGTTAAAAATCGAGATTTGTACTGGACAAACAAACAAACAAACAAGAAAGCAAGCTAATAATAACGTAGTAAAAAGTATAGAAAAATAATTAAATGTTGGCCATTTTTGAACATCAGCTGCCGTTTAAAAATGGTATTTGTTTCAACAGCAGCTGCCGTTTAAAAATGGTGTCCAAAGGTTATACGCCGGTAGGGCCGATTATGCTGGTTAACGACCATGTCCGATTTGTTAAATTGCCTACAGACCATTAGTGTGTAATGAAAGCACGTACTTGGCAGGTTTTAAATTTGTTAGAGTATTCTTAGGTTTAGAATTTTCTTGGTTTCAAAGGTTTCTTTATGTTAAAGTATTTTTAGCATTGCGTCACGTTTATTCGCAGTTTCAGAATATTCTGTGTATATTTTAGAATTTTTTAAATGTAATATTTTTTTTTGTTGTCTGCTAAGATTCAAAATCAGCAATCTCCATTATGATATCGTACATAACTCAGTTAGAATTATCTTGTGAATGAAAAAGATATATTTTACAGTTGGTAGTCAAATTTATAGCATAATCATTAATAATGTCTAATGCCCGGATCATGTTACAGGTAAAGAATGTAACTCTTAATTAATTAATTTTAACTCTTATTTAGGTGTTGGCAACGTTTCGACCTTGCTGGTCATTTTCAAAGCCTCAAACATAACATAAGGTATACGCTACAATTAATATTGTCATACTTAATAACAGTTTAAATCATAAGTATCACGGTGTGTCTCATTTAATTAATCCTATGTAACAACCGGATTTACCTGGTTACAAACCATTCTTTTGGATGAACAATATAAATAGCCACGTCACATAATCAGTTTATTTTACATAACAAAGGAGCTTTCAGCCTTCATAAGGTCATCATCAGTCCCGGAATGTGGAAGAAGTAGGAGTTACATTAAATAAAATAAAAGTTAAAGAGTGAGTCTAGTCTACTTCATGTCGGAGATTAAGGTAATTTCTTTTGGAGTTACATATTCTACTTAAGTCATGTTTCAACAAAGCATCTTTTTATCGTCACATCATCTATAAATATATGTATAACATATATTAATCCTTAAATTAATCTCCTGTACTGTCCTTACAGTAAATGTGGAAAGGGAAATAAAAATTGAGTTTTATTTTTTTTTACACAATTCTCATCTAACTTGATGATTTTTTTATCACTATAACCTTCTTGACAAAGATAGACTTTGATGAAACATGACTTAAGTAGAATATGTAACTCCAAAAGAAAGGATTTAACCAATAAATCCGGTTGTCATATAGGATTAATTATATGAGATAAACTCTGATTCTTATGATTTAAACTGTTATGAAGTATAAAAATATTAATTATAGTGTAGGTAACTAATATTAAAAATAAATGTTATTTAAGGCTTAAAAATGACCGGAAAGGTTGAATCGTTGCCAACACCTAAATATGGGTTAAAATTCTTTACTCGTAATAGGATTCACCTGCATATAATATATACGTCAATAAGGGTACACATAAGGTAGACCATAGATTAATAATGCCGTTAATGTAAAACTTAATTTTTAACGTGCAAAAAAGTGTCTGAACATGAAGCTAGAATGTTGTGTATAAGGAAATCTTTCGGTGCTTTTTAAGAATATTAGGTCGGCTATGTTCGTCTTAGGGACATAGCTTGGCAGTAAGCATTTGAAAAAAACAAACAGGTGGACGTCGGCCATGTCCCTTTTTGGTGGAAAATGTGATTTTCATGATCCTGGGTTCGAACTCGAACTTAGTTAGTTGACCAAAACTCAAGTTGATGGTAGTTTGTCACTTAATAGGGACTTATTTGATTTGTATTAATATTTGACTAAGTAACCTATTAGGTGACAAACTAACATCAACATGATTTTTGTTCTACTAAGTTCATACCCAGGATCATGAAAATCTCATTGTCCACCAAAAAAGGGCGGTAGATGACAGCTCTCCATCGGTTATTTTTTTAATTGTCTATTGCCGAGCTCTGTCCCGCAGACGAACTTAGCCGACCACATATTCTTAAAGGGCACCAAAAGATGTACTTACACACAAAATTCTAGTATGATGTTAGTCAGCTTCTTCGGACGCTATCTCCTAGACTATCGAGAAAGTTCAGAAGATGTTTTATGCAAGCAATAAAATAAGTAATAAATAAAGTCTTAGATGAATAGATATTGAGGACTAAGAATTATCAGTTTAGACACTAGAGCTAGTTTTACTAGAAATAGAGATTAAAGACTTTCTCTCTTTCTCTTTTTTTTCTAACAACAATTTATTTTTAATCTAATTACAGTTTGGTCTGAAGAAGGGGGTTCATTAAATTAATTAAAAGTTTGCTGGCTGTTTTCGTCTCCAAACTACTAAATAACTAGGAGGAAGGAAACTTTTCAACTAGATTGGTGCATCAAACTTCGACTTTTGACTGTTAACCATCTGGCACCTTTACTAACTCCAATCATTATTAGTAGTAGGAAATGGGACATAAAACAACGATACGGCGAAAGATTTTTTTTATTCCCTAAAATTAAAATTCGACATGTGACCACTCAAAACTTCAAAAATGAAATATCCCAGTGAATTTTAGAAAAACTGAGCTGTTTAAATGACGTAATCGTCTATTTTTGAAAGTAAACAAATAGATTAGTTTAATAGGAGTTGAGACAGTTATCGAATACATTGAAATGCCATAATACTATAATTAGCATTCAAACAATTATTTTATTAGCATGACAGTACGATATTCTAATGGGGTTATATATAACAATATCTACCTTATACCAGATAAAGTTTTCAACTCACATCAATGACGTCATAAATACATATAGATTTCATATTCAAGTTTCTACCTGTGTCGTATGATAACCTTGCAAAATGTTTCATTTTACTCAATCTAAAAATGATCCAAATGATCGAAGATCGAAGCGTGGTAGTCTAGATCTTTAAGAGGAGACCTCATTTTGTGAATCCTAATATCTCAATAAATGTGGGATTTATAAAATCTTTTCCGATGTGGCATTTATAAAATCTTTTCCGATGTGGCATTTATAAAATCTTTTCCGATGTGGCATTTATAAAATCTTTTCCGATGTGGCATTTATAAAATCTTTTCCGATGGTTTCCTTTAAAAGATATGAACTATGAACTTGTTAGGGTCTGGCCGCGGGCACCTACGCTAAAGAATATGAACATTCCTATTGGACGATTCTATATATATTTTGAAAGAAAGTTGATTAGACAATCAGTAAGTTGACCAATCAAATTAGACATAATTTTTTTTAAAGGCTCGGGCATCTATAATACTTGGATAATATGTTGTGGGAACCAATACCACTAGTAAAAACTCAAGTTTGCAGAAACAGAAGGCCCATGCAAGTAGAATTATATTAGCAATATAGAAATTGTCGTTCTTATTTATGGTTTTTTCTCAATCCATCTATTGCACAAGAAGTATTTACTGTTAATTGTGTATGAATTATTTCAACGCACTTTAGGTATCGAACAACAAAGCAGCGAAAGGATGATAATTTGTGCTAAATCTAGAAAAAGTTCCCGTAACATACGGTTTCAATAAAATTTTTAAATTAATTACGTTTAGTATGCAATGTTTGCTATCATTATTCGTTACAAGGAAATGATAGACTAATTGTTGTAAGACACGAGAAATGTGTATACTTGTATTATGTTTTTACTAAATAGAACGAAGTTGATAATGGTAAAAAAAACACGCATTAGAGTCGGAATTTAGTCAGAAATAAATCATTTTTGTTGAAATGTGTGCTTGTTGGTTGTTCAATAGCTGATGAGTTGATTTTCCTGTTGTCCGAGAGACAGGGGGATTGCGGTGTCACGTGCCATATTAGTGTTCTTACTACGACACTCCTTTACCGAGGAAATTGTCAACGCAGGATAGAATTGTCTCGTTACATAGTATATAGGGGTGAACACTCAACATTTGGATCACCTCTAGTACCTCTATTTCATCAAGGCTGCTACAAAGATAGCTTAAGTAAATTAAATCTTACGTGACTACGACCGACACAAGACACTCCTACTATTGCTTCCTGGCATATTATACAGTACAGAAGTGGTTGGGGTTCGTAAGACAACCTACGGATAGGGGTTGGATGCGCACAGATCAAGGGCTCACACCGATTTAAGCCAGCAAGGATCTTGCATCTCAATCCTTAATTAATTTTATACCATGTCGATACAAGAAACAATGCCTTGGGGCTTGCGCCTGTCAAAGCAGGCCCAAAGTGTTCAAGCCTTTTGCACTTCCTGCCTTAGCCAGTCATGCTAAAACGCCCCTACTCCTGTTATGGAAGACAGTAACATAGATGAAGATAAGGCTTTAGATTTTTTTAAGAAAATCAAGGAGGTTGACAACAGTTCTCCTTACTCTCCCATTACAGTCTACCTAAGGAGGGACAAAGAGGATCACCATGAACCAGATTACCTAGCACCCTGAAAACGAGCTGAATAGTAGTGAAATTATTATTAGGTGATACAATTTTAAATCATTATGTAATAATTTAATAATATAGCAGCATAATGAGACAGGAGAGTTTTGTTGATATCTACATCCCGAATGACCCACTACGAACTACAAATTTGTAAGACTATTTTTAGTTAAGGTTATTTTATTGTTCATTTAATTGGTAATTACCTACATTAAAATCGTGTGTATTACTTTGAAAATGTATTATAATGATTAATATTACATTTGTATAATAATTAATTGTATTCACGCATCAATACACAATAATATTCTTCATCAATATTTCTGCAATATGTGTGTGTTTAGAAAAAATCGACACTCTTTCACGGCTCTATAGTTCCATGGCTACGACCTGCAGAAAAAAATCGTACTGAGAAAAGTTGTAGCAAATTTCGTTCTCTACAATAACTACTTCTACTCTACGATGCAAAGGGAAAATTTCCATAAGGTTTTCATTAGAAGAACAGTATTAATCGTAAATAATAGTTGTAAAGACTATTAGAGATAATATGTTGATATTGTTGGAATTAATGTGTTGTAGATGCTTGATAATGACTTAAGTTGAAGTCGAAATATATCAGCATAATGAGATAGGAGAGTTTTGTTGATACCTACATCCCTAATGACCCACTACGAACTACTAATTTGTAAGACTATTTTTATTTAAGGTTATTTTATTACTAAGTTTACTAAAAAAAAATGCAACCATACCTTATATTACTTCTGAGCTTTCCGAAAAGATTGTGATCGAACTATTTTTATCCGATCTGATTACTAACTGTCGTTTAAATTTAAACTTTAGATGTTGTCTAATATAACACGACGTGTAACTTTTAATTGATTTAAATTAACACTCAACTTCCTCCATAAATCAAATAATAATAGTGTGTACTTAAAAGGATAGAAAAGTTGACGAAATAGCTCTTTTTTATGCTAGTTGAATAAGACTAAAGGAAAAAAATGTCCAGTTTTTGTTAGGCTGGCTTTTCTTGAGAAAAATAACGGGTAATTTCCCGAATATGAAGTATGATGTGATAAAAGAAACATGTGATTGTGTTATTCCATACAGGACAGAAAAGGGTATTGTCATAGTGGCATCTAAAGGACAGTTAGGGGGCCTTTTTCGTAGTAAGGGTTGCTCTTTTGTCTTTATAACTGTGATGGGAAGAATAGACGTGTTTGTCT
The DNA here is from genome assembly GCA_001010745.2 of Gerris buenoi. Lineage (NCBI taxonomy): Eukaryota > Metazoa > Arthropoda > Insecta > Hemiptera > Gerridae > Gerris > Gerris buenoi. The sequence continues at coordinate 39,952 of KZ651900.1, forward strand.
TGTCCGGCAAGATTTCAAAAGGAATGTACAGAGATAGCTCAAAAAACAATGCGTAAAAAGGGTAGAACCTCTGAAATTGCAATAATTGTGCGGAGATATTAGGGGCTTCCCATCTGCCGTTAGCAAACCCTTCCCACCTGGCCCCAAATTCACCAATTAAGGTCTTTGTTAATGATTTATCGAGGTAGGCATTGGACCCCCTTTCCATTGTTAGGCATGGCACGGAGCCCTAACGATTTAGCCAAACTACCACCTTTCCTTCTTGCTCTCCCAGAAAGGACCACTTGACGCCAATTTGACTACCGGCTTGGAATACCTGAAAGCATTGTCGTCTCTCCCCGAAAACAGGGTATTCCGTCTCTTAAACTCATTTTGCTTCCATTAGGACGACGTACCCTTCCTTTTGTCATCAATTATTAATTGCAGGACCGAAACAATATATAAAGCAGTTTCCTCTAATAGTCTCTTCCATGTCATAGGTTTCTATCAGTTTTGTGAAGCTGTTAAAGATGACACGTCCTTAAGCATGATATAAAAGAAACGAGAGAAAAATAACATAAATAAATTCTAATCGTAACTATGAATGTTGTTACAGTCAATAATAATAAATTTAGGAATTTTAAAGAAATGTAGTATAACTTTATAGTTTTTAATGCATTTTANGGCTAGGCGCACACTGGAGACAAAACAGTCTGCAGACTGTTGACAAACACTGGAGACAAAACAGTCTGCAGACTGTTGACAAACACTGGAGACAATTTGTCTTGTCCGGCAAGATTTCAAAAGGAATGTACAGAGATAGCTCAAAAAACAATGCGTAAAAAGGGTAGGACCTCTGAAATTGCAATAATTGTGCGGAGATATTAGGGGCTTCCCATCTGCCGTTAGCAAACCCTTCCCACCTGGCCCCAAATTCACCAATTAAGGTCTTTGTTAATGATTTATCGAGGTAGGCATTGGACCCCCTTTCCATTGTTAGGCATGGCACGGAGCCCTAACGATTTAGCCAAACTACCACCTTTCCTTCTTGCTCTCCCAGAAAGGACCACTTGACGCCAATTTGACTACCGGCTTGGAATACCTGAAAGCATTGTCGTCTCTCCCCGAAAACAGGGTATTCCGTCTCTTAAACTCATTTTGCTTCCATTAGGACGACGTACCCTTCCTTTTGTCATCAATTATTAATTGCAGGACCGAAACAATATATAAAGCAGTTTCCTCTAATAGTCTCTTCCATGTCATAGGTTTCTATCAGTTTTGTGAAGCTGTTAAAGATGACACGTCCTTAAGCATGATATAAAAGAAACGAGAGAAAAATAACATAAATAAATTCTAATCGTAACTATGAATGTTGTTACAGTCAATAATAATAAATTTAGGAATTTTAAAGAAATGTAGTATAACTTTATAGTTTTTAATGCATTTTATGAGCTATTGGTAACATGCCTTTTAAATAAATGATTTCTTTAATCATTTAATCACATACTAAAACATTATATTATTAATATTTTAGATTTACAGTCTAATTTTCTTGTCTTTATAGTTAGTCTCCCTCAGAGCCTGATCTTAGAGTATTTTTTTTGTTAAAAAATGATCTACTGTGTATATAGGCTGCATAAAAGAAAAGGTAAACTGGTACCTGTGGCCCATCCAGCTCTAATAATGAGAATCCCCCACTATTTCTTAGAACGCTTTGAAATTCCGCACGACTTGCATTGTTAATTTGTACATCTGTAGACTCATTGTTGTAAAATGTGGATTCTTTTAAAAATATTAATAAAAAATACTCATATCTTACTCGTATCAAATACTCGTATCTTATTTTATTAGAGGGTTAGTCTCCAGTTAGTCGACCTGGTTACGGACCTGGATAGTCGATCGGCTTTTAAATTAAGAGCTACGAAGGTAGCGGCGTCGCGCCAGTCGACCGCTAATCAACTAATTTTTACTAATGCGGTAGTTTGATATTCTCAGACACACCGGATACTTCTTGGTCAACCTAGTTAGTGATCCTGAGCGTATACCCTAAGACCCCCCTGGTATACCCTGAGACTGAACAAATATTTGCATCAAACAAATATTACAACTTGTCAGTTAACGCAAGGTATATAGGTCCTCCTCTCCTATTTAAAGAGGAGCGTAGTTCGTCAGTATGCCTCTGATGATCTAACTAAGTTGCATCCTCTATCTCGATGTAGTCTGTGTCAGGCCGCCACCGTTCCAATCATTCTCTTTTTGTCACCACTCCTATTATCTCAAGTTGATATACAATATGAGAACTTATCTTTTGACACAATATATGTGTCAGAAAAAAAATGCAGTTAAACTATTTCCGATTATCTAATTCATTCATAGTCTGATAGGGTTAAGTAAGAATTGTAAGGCAATATGGTCGGTTATATTCAGGGCGTGGTGGGCAATGAAATTTGTCAGATAGTCCCAGAGCCCGGGAAGGGGGTATTTACACAGCAGCCAAGGGCTATAAAAATACATAACTTTGTTGCAGAGGAAGGGAAGGGGCACGCCCCGTCTTTGCTACCAAGCTTTACCACAGATAAGGAAACTTAGTTTTTCCGATACTTAGACTTCTACTAGAGAAGTATGGAGAAAGTCATATTGGAAAAATATCGGGCCCCAGGGAAATAGAAGAGCTCGCCATCTGGAAAAAAAAGTGATATGAGTAAACACACCCACACTTTTACGCCTTTCCCTTAAAATTTAAACTTGTTTTTATAAATATTATGGTGAAATATCTTTCAGTGCAATCGAACCATCACTAAAAAGAAGTAACAAATAATAAACAATCTACCAAGCAAATGTTAACAAAAATATTGAGCTTTCCAACAGTACTTTATTATTAATTCGATTGAAATAAAGATTCTACTGTGACCGAAGTACTACCCGTTAATTTGTGTTTTTTTTTTTAACTCGTTATTTGTAGAATTTGCGGTTAATAGACTCGTAACAACTGTCAATAACAAAAATTATGGATAATATGTAATTGGATCTTTGAAGGTGAGTAAACATAACAAGTAGTTAATTTGTCATTACAAATATCCAATTACATATTGTCCGTAAGTATCAAAGGTGCACATTAGGAATAATTATCTTCAACAAAAATTATATTTTGGACTTCGTCTACAACATTTGTCTAATCTCTACAACGCGAAATAAATCTAACCTATAATCATGAACTTATTCTTTTCACTTTTCAAGCCGAAGGAACAATGAAAATCATTTCAGTGGTAAAATCGTTGTTGGGTGAATTGCGTCATTAGCCAATAAAAATCAAATCAAAAGATAACGTTCAAATAACTAAAACACGCAGGCAAAGTTCGCAGGTTACGTTATAACCACGCATTCTCACTTAAATGTTACACTACTTTAAAAGTTTATTTTTAATCAGATAAAAAAATCTTCACTGCAAATGTTTGAGCAAAGGTAAACGTTAGAATTTGTAAAACGGGTACTAATGTTAAATTATCTAATCTACCTAAAAAAACAATAAACTTTTCTTGAAACAATCCTATTGAAATAAGAGAAGTCTACTTAATGCTGGAGAGCGAAACGAAGTAGATTCTCTTTTCACTTACTTTCTTTTACTAATGTAACTCTATTTCTTCCACATTTCGTCTTCTTTATAGCCTTGGGCTAGGCGCACACTGGAGACAAAACAGTCTGCAGACTGTTGACAAACACTGGAGACAAAACAGTCTGCAGACTGTTGACAAACACTGGAGACAAAACAGTCTGCAGACTGTTGACAAACACTGGAGACAAAACAGTCTGCAGACTGTTGACAAACACTGGAGACAAAACAGTCTGCAGACTGTTGACAAACACTGGAGACAAAACAGTCTGCAGACTGTTGACAAACACTGGAGACAAAACAGTCTGCAGACTGTTGACAAACACTGGAGACAAAACAGTCTGCAGACTGTTGACAAACACTGGAGACAAAACAGTCTGCAGACTGTTGACAAACACTGGAGACAAAACAGTCTGCAGACTGTTGACAAACACTGGAGACAAAACAGTCTGCAGACTGTTGACAAACACTGGAGACAAAACAGTCTGCAGACTGTTGACAAACACTGGAGACAAAACAGTCTGCAGACTGTTGACAAACACTGGAGACAAAACAGTCTGCAGACTGTTGACAAACACTGGAGACAAAACAGTCTGCAGACTGTTGACAAACACTGGAGACAAAACAGTCTGCAGACTGTTGACAAACACTGGAGACAAAACAGTCTGCAGACTGTTGACAAACACTGGAGACAAAACAGTCTGCAGACTGTTGACAAACACTGGAGACAAAACAGTCTGCAGACTGTTGACAAACACTGGAGACAAAACAGTCTGCAGACTGTTGACAAACACTGGAGACAAAACAGTCTGCAGACTGTTGACAAACACTGGAGACAAAACAGTCTGCAGACTGTTGACAAACACTGGAGACAAAACAGTCTGCAGACTGTTGACAAACACTGGAGACAAAACAGTCTGCAGACTGTTGACAAACACTGGAGACAAAACAGTCTGCAGACTGTTGACAAACACTGGAGACAAAACAGTCTGCAGACTGTTGACAAACACTGGAGACAAAACAGTCTGCAGACTGTTGACAAACACTGGAGACAAAACAGTCTGCAGACTGTTGACAAACACTGGAGACAAAACAGTCTGCAGACTGTTGACAAACACTGGAGACAAAACAGTCTGCAGACTGTTGACAAACACTGGAGACAAAACAGTCTGCAGACTGTTGACAAACACTGGAGACAAAACAGTCTGCAGACTGTTGACAAACACTGGAGACAAAACAGTCTGCAGACTGTTGACAAACACTGGAGACAAAACAGTCTGCAGACTGTTGACAAACACTGGAGACAAAACAGTCTGCAGACTGTTGACAAACACTGGAGACAAAACAGTCTGCAGACTGTTGACAAACACTGGAGACAAAACAGTCTGCAGACTGTTGACAAACACTGGAGACAAAACAGTCTGCAGACTGTTGACAAACACTGGAGACAAAACAGTCTGCAGACTGTTGACAAACACTGGAGACAAAACAGTCTGCAGACTGTTGACAAACACTGGAGACAAAACAGTCTGCAGACTGTTGACAAACACTGGAGACAAAACAGTCTGCAGACTGTTGACAAACACTGGAGACAAAACAGTCTGCAGACTGTTGACAAACACTGGAGACAAAACAGTCTGCAGACTGTTGACAAACACTGGAGACAAAACAGTCTGCAGACTGTTGACAAACACTGGAGACAAAACAGTCTGCAGACTGTTGACAAACACTGNCAATGGAGATTAATATAAATTTTCAAAATAAAAGGTGATTAAGAAGGATGGTACATATGCAAAGAATATTGCTCTTCTTCAGATTGTTACTCCCTTTATAAAAAGAACAGAGGGGAGTGACAATCTAAACATGGTGTACGAAATGTTCTTCTTTAGTCTGTCACACCCCTTATCAAAACAGAAGTGGAGTATTCCTTTTTCCCAAAGTACATTGGACTAAACATCTATTTATCTTAATAGTTATTTAGTCTAAGTAATTTTTATTCTTAAACAACATAGGGGAGTAACAATCTAAAGAAGTAACAAGAATGTTACCTTGGGCAATGCTAGTTGGTGAGCCAGATGGTTAGAGGAGCAGCAAGTGACAGGTTAATGTAGAAAATTGGGCTGAAGTCTCATAACAGCTTTTTTTTCTTTGGGGTTTTAGTCCCGTTTAACTGCCAGGGTTATTACAGGACGGGGGTTATCCGGCCACTTTACTCATCTACTCGATGACATCATCAGTGTGAAACATGTCTCAGCTATAATTACTATATACTATAACTATAACTAGGTATTATTGCTATTAGGTATTATTAGTATTAGGTATTAATATACTAGCTCTTATAGTAGAGGATTTATCCCAATTTTTAAGGTGACAGGGCGCCAATAAGGGCTTGATAGAAACGAGTGGATTGACAAGAAGGCTAAAGTCTCATTGGAGCTATTATAGTACCAACCTTCATAAAGCAGCAGTAAATACACTATTAGTCCCTCGTTTGAGCAACTAAATTCTCTTTTGGTAAATCAACAAAAAATCAATTTATGTTTCATAACATTGTATTCGATACAAATAGCTCGTTTTTTAGGTATATATCCTGTCGAAAATCTAATAATATACACCCTTTATATAAAATTTCACTATAGTGTAAACAACCCTCTTAAACGTAAATCGATTTTTTTCAACAAAAAAAAATAAGGGAAGAAGAGGATGGTCTGGATATAACAGGATTGAAAAAGCCATTCTACATGGTATAAGGATTCTCCAATAATAGAAGATCTTGGGTCACCGGCCCGCCAGAAAATTGAAAATAGCCTATTTTCACTTCCTATAACTTCATCCGACCTCTCAACTCATTTTTTTTAAGCTCTAAATATAATTTCTTATCCCTTTTCAATATCCGACAGATTAAGTGTTAAAAAAAAAAACCCCGAGGCTATTATAAAGAATAAGGGGAAGCAAAGAAAATGACGTTAAGTTTTATTATTATTTGTATTTATTTTTTTTCGGGATGGAAAGTAAATTAAGTAACTCTTGGTTGGCCTTTTTTTTAAAAAAAGAAAGATTTTTTTTCTATTAAATTATAAGTTGTTAAAATTTATCGCTTGTTCATAACGTATAAAAAAAGGTAGCTCAAGAAAAATAAGGAGAAAGGAAATAAAAATGAAATAAATATTACTTTATCAAATTACCTTCAGCCATTTTCTTTTTATTTATATTTCTATTAAATATTTTTTCTTTACTTTTTCATTACGAAATAATATTTGGATTAACTGGAAAAAAA